>BHFT01032214.1:0-51109 GCA_004320025.1 Laticauda laticaudata
TATGTCATATTAAGAAATTCCAGTTGCAGTTAATTGGTTCTCATGATTTATGAAGTGTAGAAGTGGGAGGAGAGAAGTGGGAAGAGAGATTCCGTGCAACACGTGGAAATAATTTCACTGTGGGAAATTGCCTTTGACATGCCAGATCTGTTTCTAAATAAATCAGTTGGAGAGAAAATATCTCTGAGTGACTGATATCATGGATACTTTCTGGATGCCTTACAAGGAGTCAGTTGCCAAGTGTCTGGATTTTGATCACATGATCATGGGAGTGATGCAAAGGCGTAACTGTGAAAAACAGTTATATGTCACCTTTTTCAGTGCCATTGTAATTTTGAATGGTCACCAAACGAACTATTCAAAGTCGAAGGCCACCTGTATTATACAGATGGAGAAGAGACATGAAACGTAGAAGGCGTAGAACCTGTATCAAGCGAACACATGGCAACATCTTGGTTGCTAACCTGAATGTCTAATTTTTGCAGGTTGCAGTGGAATTCTATCCCTGACCAAATATTGTCGGCTGTGTATTTGGCAGGGGATTAATATCATATCTTTTCTTTTTTTTAAGGAAACCCCTTCAAAGCACATATTCTCCAAGCATGACAACCGACATGCCTTCTCAGGATCAGCAACCTGTTTTGAGCAGGTGAATATATTTACAAGGAGGGAGAAGGGGAAATCTCATGTTTCTTATGTAGCAAACAGAAAGCAGTAAATTTAGTGCTTGGTTATTTCTTGAAAAATCCTTGCATCACTAACCTTTCTTCAGCAGCTTCTTGGATTCTCTCAGGAACTGCTATCACCAGTTGGATGTCCTTGTAAAAGCAGCAGTTTTTGCCCATTATACGTCTTTTCTTGCCATAGTTGTTAAGTGAATCTGACTTCTCCCTTGACTTTGCTTGATAGGTCGCCCCAAAAATGCTTTTTCACAAGACTTTCTGGTTTTTCTTTGAAGACGTTTCGTTTCTCATCCAAGAAATTTCTTCATCTCACAAGGATGAGCTGCTCTGAGAGCTAAAGAAGCTTCTCAGATGGGAAGTGAAACATCTTCAATGGAAAACCAGAAAGTCCATTTTGGAATGGAAAACCATTTTGTCCAATGGAAAACCAGAAGGCCTCATGAAAAAGCACCTTTGGGACAACCATGACCTGGATGACGGAGAATCTACAGACATTGGGAGGACGCAAAAGGTGATCACATGACACACACACCCCCGGGAACACTGAGACAGTTGCCATTCTGATCATGTGACCATGAGCATGCTGCAGCTGTCGTAAGTGTGAAGCCACTTTTTTCGGTGCCTTTGTAACTTCGGTCACTATATGAACTATTATGAAGTCTGTAGTTGCCCACCCCTGTTGTAGAGGCTCTTTTCCATGGACTCCACAACTTGATCCATCTTCATCTTTGGTAACTGGTATCCTTTCTTTTTTATTTTTGGATTAAATTGATAGGTCAACTTGTTTCACCAATGCAAGCCTGAACAGATTCTCCTTGTTTTCTGGCAGGGCTTAGGGAGAAGAAAAATAGAAGGGAGTCTTCCCAATACCCGGACCTTGATTGACTGGGTCCCCTTGAAAGAGGAATTAGAACGTGATAGGCCCCTTTTCTCGAGTTATCAGTGCGATTTCCACTCCAAAGGGAAGATTCCCCAGCTCTTAACCGAACAACACTTTCAGAAGCAACCTGTACAACGCACACCCAGCACCACCTACCAACATACCTACCACAGCTACTGTTTGCCTCAACCTAACCCAAGCATACTCCAAGAGCAGCAGTTGGCCAAGGATCCCAAAACAAAAGATCTCGAGCCTACTGTTCCTGCCTCCAGTGAGCCTTGCACTCTTGCCTCCAATGATCCTCCAGCTCCTGCCTCCAGCAAGGTCATGGCAACAGACAACACAATGGCTGCAGAAGATGTCACTCCAGCATCTGTTTCTAAGCGTTCTGCATTTCTTCTTCCACCCCGACTGACAGTTTCCGACTGTTTGTACTGGCACAATTGTTGATTGCACATCCAATAGGTTCTGTTCATTTGAGGAAAATAAAATGCTCTTTTGTAAATGCTAAAAGTGAGAGAAAAATAAATAAAAGCTTGCTGGACTGCAGAGTTTTTGCCACAGTGGAGAATATTTTGTAGCTCACCGTCAAGTTCTGCCAAGGTAAAATATTTGCTATGAATGTCAACAGAAAGGGTCCTGTCAGTTTTATATGTTATGTATTATGTTTTCAAGCACACTTCCTGGGATAATTTTTCGAACAAAGGAAGTGTGCTTTGTTGTTGTTGTTTTGAAAAAAAATCTTTCCATTAAGCTTGTTCAGCTTGTTAAAGTTTATTTGTGGCATATAATGTCATAATCTTGTATTTCTAAATAAGCAATTGAAATAGAGTTGTTAGGGCAGGGGAACTGGGTAAGGAAAGCATGAAGTAAAGATAGCAGGCAAGAACAATGATCATCAAGGTTTGGGAAAGAGAAACTTCTTCAAATAACTATCATTAGTGACTTCAAAAATGACTTTCTTCTAGATCTATAATTAGTGACTTTTAACTTTTCGTATGGCAACTGAATAAATGGATAATATTCACATTTTTTAAACTGCATTTCAACTCAGTCGAGTCTTGGTTGGAAAATGTCCCGTATTCATAACCTTTGGAATGCATTACACTTTCGTAGGCCACCATTATTTTTGAAGTATTGGATTCTTCTCTCCTTAACATAATTTCAAATTGGAAATAAAGGAGATATTAAAAGCAAAATCTTGTAATCCATGCTTGTGCCATGACAGAAATATACCCAATCCCAAGACCCACATTTATGAGGTATTATTAACAGCTGATACAATATGATCTAATCTGTTCGATTATTATATTTAAGGTTTAATGATTGCTGGTAATACGTTCATATGCTATTGGGTATGAATTGTGTATAGCCGAAATTGTGCTGTATTTTGAATGTAGTGTTTGGGGTCCAAATCCTAAAAGAAGTGAAAACCAAAACGAGTAGCCATTAGTTTCAAGGTTGGCTTCAAGCTTAAGATGGACCTTGGTAGCCTGCTTTCTAATTCATTTATTTGTTAAATTATATGCCCCCAGCTTTTTCAAAGAGGCAGCTGGACTTTCTGATTTTTCTTTGAAAACATTTAGCTTCTGATGATCTAGATCAGGGGTTGCCAACCTTTTGGACTTCAGGGACCACCAAACTCATAATTTTAAATCCCAGGAACCAATAACCAGTTCTGTGGATGTGGCCTAATTTGTGGGTGTGGCTTGGTGGTCATGTGACTGGCTGGACATGGCTTGTATGTAAATATTATAAATATTTATATAAATATTGCATTTTTTATAAAAAAGAGCAACTTTTACCCAAAATCAGGCAAAGGAGGCAGGCATGTTGAGTTGCTCACAGAATCACAGATTCACTCAGAAATCTATCTATCTGCCATCGGCTAGCTCAGTCTGTCATATAAAATTTGCTTGCAAGCAAACTCACAAAATCAACTCACAACACACCATGTATGTAAATATTGATTTTTTTATTAAAAAAGAGCAACTTTTACCCAAAATCAGGCAAAGCAGGCAGGCAGATTGAGTTGCTCACAGAATCATTCAGTGATCTATCTATCTGCCATCGGGTAGCTCATTCTCTTAAATTTGCTTGCCGTGAGTCTGCACTGAATAACAGAACCTTCAGTCCTAAGGGAGGTTCAGCTGTGCTTAAAAGCAGAGCCGAAAATCTAAAGACTAGCTAGAAAGCAAGAAATCCAACCATTTCCTGCTTCCAAGCTAATCGAAACCTCCCAGCACAGCAGAACAGATGATGGTTGGAAAAAGGAAAAATAGCAATTTTAGCAGGCATGTTTGCCGGGTAAGGAGTGGGTGGGCGGGGAACGTTCCTGCGGGCCATGTGGATGGTGCAGCCTTGTGTTTCTGCGTAGCCTGGATTAACTGCTTTGAGGGGTTGCTCTGGGGGTGAGATTACTCTGCGGGCCACCAAAATTTTCTCACAGCCCACCAGTTGGCGACCGCTGATCTAGATGATCTAGATTATTTCACTGTGATCTAGAGGTCTGAGAATCTTCATAGACACCTATCTCAATGTTGCAGTGACTCTAAAGCTTCCTGGTTGGCCACATTTTCATTCTCAATCATAGGTTTCCTAAAACGCAGTTCTAGTAAGCTGTTATATATCTGTGCATCTTAGCTCTTTCAGTGTGATTTTAAGGGCCTTTGTCATCTTGGACCTAGATACAATACAAACATATCTCAATGACATTTCTTTTCTACTGTGTGCCTGTGATACTGTATTTTACTCCCAGCCTCTATATGAAAAAAAGCTTTAGGTTGTCTTATTCTTACATCCTCTAAGGGCAGCCTCAAAATTACCTTGGCTTAATGCCAACCGAGTGAAAGTAACTTGGCACTGTTATATAGCAGTTGGGAATAGAAGCAAGATTAGTACTGGCAATAGGGATAGCAAATTTCACAACCGTAGTTTTCTGCTTACTCAAGACTGGCCATCTCAGTTTTAGGGAGTACCATGATTTCAATATGTTTAGAAGCCTCTCTGCATTTTTTTTGGAAATATGAGGTTTTAGAATGGGAGATCACTTCATTTGAACATCCTCCTCCAGTAACTGTGGCCCACCTCTGACCTTTCTTGAATGCTCGAAAGTCAGAACTAGAGAAAGAACATACTGAGAAGGGATCTGTGTACATGGAAGACGTACACAGATCCCTTCTCAGTGTGTTCTTTCTCTAGTTCTTTACAAGTACATAAAAGGTAAAGGTTTCCCTTGTCCAGTCATGCCCAACCCTAAGGGGCAATGCTTATCTCCCTTTCTTAGCCAAGAGAGGCAGCGTTATAGGAAGATGCTTCCATGGTCTTGTGGCAGGCATGACTATATGCAGAGGCACATGGAACGCTGTTACCTTCCCTCCAAAGAAGTACCTATTTATCTACTCACATGTTGCATGCTTTCGAACTGGTAGATGGGCAGGAACTGAGGGAAGTAACGGGAGTATACCCCATCGGCAGGAGGGCTCAGTGGTTAAATTTTTAGAATAGAATAGAATTCTTTATTGGCCAAGTGTGATTGGACACACAAGGAATTTGTCTTGGTGCAAATGGTTTCAGTATTCATAAAAGATACAAGATATAACTTAAAGATGCTGAGCTTGTCAGCTTTCCAGCTGCCACACAATCTATGCTGCCAAACAGGCCTGGCTATACAATGTGGATGATCACGAACCTGTGTTTGTGACCAGAGCATTACAATCACATCCATGTGTTCATCTGAACACTTAAATTAAGATTTTTAACAAATTGTTTCATCTTTTGATGAGAATAGGCAGGTTTTTGGATAAAGGTGAGTATGAATCAAAAATGCAGGCCAATCTGGACAGTTATGGAGCTACAATCCACCGTCTAAAGGTCATAAGTTGTCCTCTTCTGGTCTAGAGAATGCAATTGAGCATTTAATAATGATAAAAATAGACAGCTTGTAATACAGTATAGACACTCGTGCTAATGTCTAATCCAACATTGAATGAGGATATAACCCGACACTGAATGAGACAGAATGCCAGGGGGGGTGAAATTCCAGATTTTATTGGCATGAGGTGCTATACCACCTCCTAGGCACTGAACTAGAGGACACCTTATGTGCTACATGAGACACAGAGAGAGTTAGGAACATACCACGTGGGGTGCAATGGCTACACCCAGAGTCCTAGAGTCAACTCAGCTAGGCAGCAAGAGAGGCATCAGCACAAGGATAGCAATCACAACTTGAAGCAGAAATACTGGAGTACCTGCTCCACAGGGACAGCATTTCCGGTTACTCTTCCCCAGACCCAGCTGAAGAAACGCCTTTTCTGCGTTATGAAAAGCTGCCTTTTCATAAATAAGAAACAATCTATGCTGCCAAACAGGCTTGACGAGAAGGTGGGTGAAGCTGTGTCCCGAGCTTTGTGATGACTTAATTGCATCCCAAACTCAAGTCGTCTTTTATCCTTTTTTCTTGGACAATTAATAGTGGGATGCTATATATGAGTCTTACTAATGCGGCAATGACAATCTGCAGAGTAGCTGAGCCACATAGAAAGGGGAGGGAAGATCCTCAAGCCAGAGAGCTTCAACAAAGCCAAAAAGAAAAGAAAATTTAAAAAATGACAGTATTGTTGTGGTGTATTGGCTTTATATTCTATTGCAGTGGAATATAATAAGTAAATAACCGAAAGGAAGAGAGTAGAATTGGAGAGTTTTGCTTATGAAGAGGCAATCACGCAGCCGCTTCAATCAAAGTTCACCCAGGCCAACCTAAATTCCCAATCCTGTTCCTTTGGAAAGCTACCCAAAGAAATCACAGCTGCCCATCAAAAGAATCAGCCTACTTTGTTCCCTGGCAGTCAGAGCCGCTAAACTGCTTGACCCTTTGCCTCGCCTACAGAACAGACAGCTCTGGTCTCTGAGCTACTTGATGCTTTGCAGAGATGAAATGAGTTATTTGCAGAATGGCAAAAGGAAAAATCATCGCAACAGTAGGCCTCCACGCTGGCCATAAAGCTCTTCTCGCTGCTCCTTCCTCATATGCTTAATGCTGTCATCAACAGGCACTTTTGAGTCCTCTTGGTGTACCTGGAAGGGGGGGGGCAGAGACCTTTTCAAAATAAAGGTTCATCAGACCTCTTCCTGTAAGCTCAGGGCCTCCACTGCACTGCTGGGGCCTTGAGCCACCCCTCCAATCACAAACAGCAGGTTGGGTGCCTCCAAAGTAGCACAAGAGCAGCGCCCGGTAGGCATGGAGGGCAATAGTTCCCATTTCTTCTTAGCCAGATTAAATCCTTCTGTAGATTCCAGAGCACTTGACTGATTCCCTAGAAGAAGGAGAGAGAAAGATGGGTGAACTGAACGGCAATTTCCTTTACCCAACGGAGACTCGGCTGGCATTTCTCTCCGACTGCAGTGCCACACACTGAAGGCATCGAAATCGCACGCTCTGTTAATTAAAAGAGAACCGTGCAATGGGCTTCGACCAAGCCAAACATCTCCCAGGATCTACTGCCAGGCACGTCTTGCTGCTGAAGCAAAGGATTTGACCGGATGCGTGGTGCTTTTGAACGCGAGAGATTTCTGCAAGCCTGGGGCCAAAATTAAAGCCAGAAACTGTGCGGAGAGATCTGGGCTCTACTTTCTCACAGTAGATCACATTGTCAGTACCACCGGCAATGCCTGCTGTAATGTCTCCATGAAAGCCAGTGAGGTAGTGCCAAGGGATTCAGGCTGCATACTTTCTAACTTCTGTTTCAAATCAGATCTTTTTGGATTTATTTCATATAGAGAGTGCTTATATTTTATATGTAGATGTTAAGTCATTTGAAATAGAATTTTTTAAAGGTCAAGAAAGCCAGAGAAAAATATACTGTTTGAAGTTATTTCCGGAAGGAACAAGTTACCCACAGCAGTTCTGCTATGAGGGTAAGTCTCCACAGTTTATAGGAGATATTTTCATTGTGGAAATGAAGAACAAAATTATCTATATTTCCTTCACATAAAAAGGGGGGTATTGCAACAGGGGATTGGGGCAGGATATAAGCTACAGGTTCAGGACCAAAGGAAGATCCAGGGCTATCCATCACCCAACATCCAGATGAAGTATCATTGCCAAACTTTACAACAGAAGTTATGACACTAGTCTAACAAAGGTGCAGAAGGAACTCAGTGACACATAGGTGGAAGTGCAAAGAAGAGAGCAGAGGTGACAAGTAGAGGCCCTGTCCATTTCAGGGGAAAAACAGACCTCAACTAATTGTTGCTTGGGCTCATCATAAGATCTGTTCACACAAAATATTATTATTTGCTTTTCTGCTCACCTTCGACTCTAAATAGGATAGATGATACCGTAGAAGATGGTAAAATAAAATAATTTGTACCACCACTTTAATCCTTTTCTGTTCAAAAGAAGGAAAGTGGAATAATACCAGAGGGGAACCTTCAGGGCCTTCTACGCCTTCAGAGAAGGCCTTAAAAAAATCTGGACCAAAAAATATAAATATTAAATTATTATATATAATCTATCTAATTTAATACATTTAATACATTTTCTCTAATCTATGTTCTAAAGTTAAGTTTACTGTCAAGTTCACATCAGCAATGAAAGGATTATTGTCCTGAAACATATTATCCAATCAGAATCGTCCGTCTCTATCAAAGCCCGGTTAGCTGGCTCATTAATTGGTTAGAACTTCATGAATCCAGGGGAAGGCCAAGCTATGTGTTTTGGTTTGGAGAGTGATGGGAAAACTGACCAATCACGGTTTGATTTTAAGTGGGCGGGACAAAAACAAAAGATCATAGGCCTTCGTGAAGTCCGAAAGGCGGGCAAAGTGGTGAGAGCGGTGAGTGACAATTAAATGACGCTGCCATCACCCACTTCACAAAGAAAGACCGATGAATGGATTTCGTTTTCATGTAAGGTAGGCCTATGTTACAAGCCACCTTGATTATTATTTCAAGTGATTAATTGGGGCCAAGTGGACATTCAGTAATTTGTATTTATTGCAGAGGTTGTTTGTCTTTAATTCCTTTGCCTTTAATTCAATATGTAAACTTATCAAACTTATCAGAATTGTGTGGTTGGACTTTTGTTTTTTAGAGGGTTTTTATTCACCCCCAGCCTCGGTGTTGGTGTCACGTTCTCGGTGACCTCATTTTATATTTCCAGATTTTGGCTTATGTTTATTTAATGTAGCCTCGTTTTATGAAGGTACTGTTGAGAATGTTTCTTGTTGGGGAGAATGTTATTGATGTTATGGTCTATTTGTTTACATTCCTGTCATCCTTAATTAAAGGATTGCAGTTGTTGAACGCTTTCAGTTAATTCATCGTACTGTTTCTTTTTTTCCGCGATGATTTATTTTCTTGGCAGTGAGGGCTGAGGTGAAGGCCCAGCTGTAGTGCTCACGGTTCGCCACTGCTATTATGAATAATAATAATTAGGTAAATATCAATTTATAATACAAAATAAAGAATTAATTGTAACAGAATTGGAAGAACTGCAAAAGTCTACCCAAGGCAAAGAAATAAAACCTTTCCCAGAAGTAAACCAGACTATAGAGTCAAACCAATAGAGTTGGCAATAGAGAAAGCTAGCATAGCTATAGAATTTTTTTCATTGGAAACCAGGAACTCTTTTCACTGCTTGAGAAATAACAAAGCCATCTAACAAAAGTATTAAAACAAAGAATAACTGAGCATCTAGAACAGCACAAAAACAACAGAATAAGGTTGCCTGTACTTAAACTTGTTCCAAGAAACAGCTAGCACAACCATTAAAAGAATGGAGAGCTTGCTGTGGCCAACTTGCCATGGCTCATTTGCCATGGCCAACTTCCCACAGGACAACTCTCTGTGGCCAACTCACCATGTGACATCTCACTGCAGGTCAATTTAATAAATACAAAGCTTAAATTAATTTCAATGGAACCATAGCCAATAATAATAAAAGAAGTCAATCCAGAAATACAAGAATTAGATTAATTTTGATGAAAACTTAATCACCAATAATAAAAGTAATTGAATGAAATGATTAATAAAGCATTGAATTGTCCTGTGATGAGTTGTCCTATGGTGAGTTGGCCGTGGTAAGCTGTCCTGTGACAAGTTGCCCATGGTGAATTATTTAGACCCTTAAAAGATGCCAAAACTGTAATATCAAATATAAGAACTAGCTCTCTACAAGAAACAAGCCAACTAACGTACAGTACAGCTGTAGTTATGAGTGAATACCTGGAATGCAAAATCAGCAAAGAAGAAAAAAAAGCCAAAGCCATCAAAATGGAAGACCAGGCTGGAAAATAAGATTAGCAAGATGAGATCAGATGTCAGTAAGCTAGAACAAATGAAACAAAAGAAGCTGAAGAGCAAGAAGACTAAAGAATACCTAATAAGGAAATACCACTTAAAAACAAGGACGACCAAGGAAGCCCTGGAAATAATAAAGCAGCAAATAACACTTATAGCCAAGAAGATCAACAGAAACAAAGCTTAAATTGCAAATTATAGGCAGAACCTCCAATTTCAATCCAACCAGAAATGTTTTTACCAATCCTCGGAGCAACATTTCCTCAATAGAAATTACAGTTAAATCAGTCAATAAATTGTGAGATAAAAGAATTTTTGTCATGCCTTCTGACTGCTAGTTGATATTCATGTATGTGTTCTGCCAGTCTTCTGCCTGTTTGTCCTACATTGTGGTTGTTTCAGTTTTTACATTGTATATTGTAGATGACTCCTGTTTTTTCTTCTGGAGTTTCTGGATCTTTTGATTTGCTTAGGATGCTTTGAAGGGCTTTAGTTGGCTTATGTGCTACACTGATTCCATGTGGTTGTTGTAATCTATGGTTTCTGAGATATTCTTGCTGTATGGCAGTGTGATTCTTTTTAGGTTTTGTGTTTGTTATGCTGTGTTGGGTTGAGTGGACAGGGATTTTTTGATAAATTTGCATGGGTATCCAATTTTTTGGAATGTGTTGTATAGATGCTCCATTTTCTTTTTCTGCTGTTCTGGGTTGCTGCAGAGTGTTTGGGCTCATTTAAATAAAGTTCTTACAGAGCTTTTCTTGTGGGAGATTGGCTTATTGCTTTGATAGTGGAGCACCTGGTTAGTATGGTTTTTTTGTAGATTTGCATTTCTAGTTTGCCATTGTGGTCTCTGCTGATCAGGATGTCCAGGAAGGGTAGCAAGTTGTTGTTTTCTTCTTCTGTAGTAAACTGAATTATTCCTTTAAAATGTTATTGATGGTCCTGTGGGTGTTCTTTAATTGATCTTTTTTATTATGGTGAAGGTGTCATCTTCATATTTGATTTTAATTTATTTTACTTTATTGTCATTGCACCTCGTACAATGAAATCAAAAACCATCTTCAGTGCACATCATGACCATTAAAATACACACAAACACACATCCTTCACACCACACATTGAACCAAAAACCCGCAACACCGCATCAACACTGCACTATACAGTAGAATTCAAAAGAGCTACTGCCCTGGGATAGAAGCTGTTTTTCAGCCTATTTGTCCTGTCTCTTGTTTTTTATTATCCTTACCATCTGCCAAATGGTAATAATTCAAAAAAAGGATGCCCAGAATGAGATGGATATTAAAAATATTTTGAACTTTCTTAAGCAGCGGGAGCTATAAAGCTCTTCCAAGAAGGAGAGGGCAACCATGATCCTCTGGACAATGATATTAACCCTCTGGAGCGCTGTCCTATCTGCCACTGAGCAATTGGCAAACCATACACCTATGCGGTAAGTTAAAATACTTTCTATGGTGCAGCCGGTAGAAAGATCACCAGCAGCTTTTCATTCAGTTTTTGTTTCCGGAGAAGTCTCTGATGGTAAATCTCTGCTGGCTTTTGACCAGTGGTGCAATCTGAATGCCCCAGGTCAGGTCTTCTTAAACTTAAACTTAAAACTGGCCACTTGCTCCACTCGGTCTCCATTGATAAGCAAGGGCTGGATGTCTGATCTATTCCTTCTATAGTCCACTATAAGTTCCTTGGTCTTATTGGTGTTAAGGACCAAGTTATATGTCTCACAATCACGAAAGCAACTGGTTCACCTTGTCTCAATAGGCAGACTCATTCCCACCCGGAGATGAGTCCCACCATCATATTATATTTATTTATATTTTTGTTGTATTTGTGGAAATTCTATGATTTCTAGATGTTGCATGACAACCTCCACTATAAGACCTGAAAGTGGTGATCCCATAGGTGTCTCTTTATTTGTTGGTAAATTTGGCTGTCAAATTGGACACCCATAATCCTGGGTGTTTTGATCTTCGTGTATTCAATTAAGTCAGGTGTACTGTGAAACAATGCAGCCTGTATTCTTTGGCTAATTCTGGATCTATAGATGTGAACAGGGCTATGACATCCTCATCTATAGTCATATCCCTGATTGTTTGAAGACCCTATAGTAGAGAAGTTAATGGAGTGTTGGTTTCCTCTTGTGAGATGTCCAAGCTTTTTGTTAATTCTTTTGCAATGTTGTATATAGGGGTCTCTATTAGATACATGATTGGACAGAGAGATATGCCAGGTTTGTATACTTTGAGGCATCTGTAGAAGCATGGAAAGGATGGGTCCACTGCAGGGGTGGGATTCAAATGTTTTAAACAAACCATTCTGTAGGCGTGGCTTACTTGGTGGGCATGGTTTGGTGGTCATGTACTGCGTGGCATGGGCTTGGTCATGGTGACTGGCTGGGCTGGTCAACTCAACATCACTCACATCGAGGGTGCGTTTTCCTTGCCTCGCCTCTCATGACTGGGAATCCTGCAATGATCATAAGTGTGAAAAACAGTCATGTCACTTTTTTCAGTGCCATTGTAATTTTGAAGGTCACTAAATGAACTGTTGTGAGTCAAGGATTGTTTGTATAAAAATACAAAAGCTTCCTGCTTGCAAAAAGCTGCCCAAAACACTAATCATTCGATTAAAAATACCTGCAAACCAGAGTTAACAAATCAGGCAGGTGCCAGAGCACCTTGAGGAATTAAAATAGTTAAAATGCAGTGATAACTATCAGCAGCTAACTCTTGCTCATAAAGTGAAACTTTTAGCAGAGGTCATTTAAGTTCTCCAGAAAAAGCATACCCAGAGAGAAGCAATCCTTAGATCCAATTGCACCATTTAAAGATACCAGCTGTCTCACTCACTTCACAAGATATCCTAAGGAAATCATCCAAATTTAATGAAAGATCACATGTCCCCCAGAAAGGCAGTAAAAAAATCAGTGCCAAGCTTGCATCCTGCTCTTGGAAGTATACCCCAAAAGGCAGTGCCAGATACCTCTAAAGCAGTGAAAAAAGACCTCCTCCCCAGATAGAAAAAGAAAACTATGAGGCAGGAAAAAATTCAAACACAATATAAATAACTAAATCACAACAGTAGATGTTGCTTTGTTAAACCAATTACCAGAACAAATAGACACAGGAACTTGCCAGATTTCTCAGCCCAGTTTCTTTTCAGGAAAAAAGATTAACCTTTTTCCTTCCAAACAAAGCTGAATAGGGAAAATTATCCCATCAATAAACACAGGATTAAATGTCACCAAGCACAGAATTAAGTTTCACCAAAAAACAATTTTAGACCAAAACTCAGAAAAGTATGTAAAGTCATGTTTGAATGTCAATCTTTCTAGCTAGCCAAGAAGCCTTGCTGAATGTCACTCATCTTGGTTCCTTGTCATCAAAAGCTTCTTTCCAACAGCTCTGCTTCATTATTTAATTATTTCTTCAAAGTGCTGATTCTCCAGGGGTGTGTGTACTGCCTCCCAACAGCAGTGTAAAACCTTAAAACAACCCTTCCCCTTTAAGAAAGTCAAGCCTCAGAAGCTCCGGAGACAGGAAGTCTAGGCGTACTGGCAAGAATGTAAAAAGGGTTAAAAGAGGGGCAGTTTCTGTGAACAATAACACCAGAATGTTTTCTTCCTGCCTTCCTTACAGGATTAGCCCTGTAAAATGAAAAAAAAAAACCAAAAGGAAAGGAAATTTCTTCCAACAACTGGTTCTCCCAACTGCTTAGAAAGTTACAACAGGTTCTAGCATATAGGTGAGAACCAGTAGAATCCCACCGCTGGTCCACTGCTTCTTATTCTTCTTGTTCTTCTTTGGTAATTTGGCCTTTCTTAGTGAAGTCACTGAGGGTTCTCTTGATCTGGTTGTCTATTACCCTCACTTTCTTTTGTCACCGTTGTTATATTTCTATTTGCAGTTCTTTGTAGTTTGTGATTTTATCTAGTTTACTCTCATCTATTCTGCTGTTTCCAGGTATTGCCATCTCGACTACCAGACTTTTTTGTCTTTCTCATTGATAATTATTAAGTCTGGCATGTTATGCACGTCTGTGTCTGTCTGTTTGAATTCGAAAGTTCCAGAACACTTTAGCTTCATATTCTATTACTTTCTCTATTTTATTATTCCACCAATTCTTGCTTGAAGGCAAGTGGTATTTTCCTGTAGATCTTCCAATGAAGGGTCTCGATCTGGTTGTCTACTATCTTCCCTTTCTTTTGTCACAGTTGTTATACTTCTATTTGGAGATCTTTGTAGATAACCATCTAGACCAGGGGTGTCAAACTTGATTTCATCGAGGACTGTATCAGAGTTGTGTTTGACCTTGGGGGGCCAGGGTGGGAATGGCTGGGGTGGGCATGGCCAGCTCGACGTCACTCATGTCAGGGGCACCTGTGGTGGCCCAAGCACTCTATGAACGAAAACAGGCTCCTGAGCTCGTTTGGCTGTGATGGCCTCCTGCAAGCCTCTGCCAATGGAAATGGAGCTTGAGAAGGCTGCACACAGCCCTACCGAGCTCTGTTTTTGCTGGGAGAGGCACTGCAGGCCAGTCCTTCACTGTTTCCAGGGGGACCTCTGGACCTTGAGTTTGACACCCCTGATTTAGACAATCAGATCAAAAATCAGAAAATAATCACCAGTAATCAGCACTCAGGTCAGCATAGATTCATTCCAAGGTCAACTTCAGACCCACAATCAAGTAAGCAATACCCCAATCAAGAAACTGCCAAAGAGCAGGGCTGAACAGGGCTGAACAGGGCTGCTTCTTTTTGCCTCTGCAAGGCAAAGCAGGTGGTGGAGTGTGGGTGGCCTGGCTGTTGGAGCCCTAAGGTGTTTGAGTGTGGGCTGTGGGGCAGCTCTACTCCCCCACCTGCCTTGCCTCACCTCATGGCATCTGTTGTGGCCACAAGCAGACAGTGGACGGAGTGAGTGGGCTCTTAACTACAGCTTATATTTGGGGGTAGGTCTTATATTACACATGCTAAAATTATGCTAGGGTTTATTTTCTGGTTAGGTCTTATTTTGGGGAAAACACGGCACTACTATGCTGAACAACCTAAACCAGGGGTTAGCAACCTGTGGCTCCAAAGCTACATGTGGCTCTTTGGTCACCCTGTCATGGCAGAGGGATGAAAGAGCCATCACCTTGTTGCAGCAGGAACAAGGCACCTGCAGTTGCTTTTGTGTGGCAACAGCATTCCACCTTCATCGCGGTACATTTGCTGTTGCCACCAGCAAAGAAATCTGGGAGAGAACAGTGGGGGGGAATCTTGCAGGGTGGGGGCCATTTCCCCAAGCCTGGCCTTCCTTCTCCCTTGTCGGCAGGGAAAGAATGGGAAGGCATGAGGAAGCGCTCCTCTCCCCCGCCGAGCATGGAGCACAGTAGCCCAGAGGAAGGGGCAAATGGCTCAGCAGAAGGGCCCCCATTGGTGAGTTGTACAGTGGAGAGGTGTGATCCAGCTCTTGGAGTGGGATGCTGTTTGGCACCTCCAGATGTGAACTGCCACCTTTGAAATGTGCTGCTTTTTGTTGCCTGTGCCTTTCCCGATCTCAGCTTTTTTGCCCCAGCGAGAGCTATGTTTCTGCTTGCTTACTTTTCCTATGCCTTCCCTGGGCAGCAATGGCTGGGGCTGTCTATGTGGGGGGAAGCAGAGGCATCAGAGCTGTTCCCTCACTTAGCAAGCCAGATCTGGAGGAGTGCGGAGAGTTGCCGGTGAATGCTGGAAGGTCAGAAGACGCACTCCAACATCACCCCAACATGCATTTCCAGCACGTGCTCCTGTCCTGAAATAGGATTGAGTGGGGGGAAGGGAGCAAGGGGAAGGGAAAGGGGTAGGAGGGAACAAGAGCTTTTCTTTGGCATGGAGTGGGGGAAAAGACCCAATACCCCCTCCATGGCCTGCTGACTGCTCTCGCAACACCTTGTGCAGCATAGCAAAAGCGTGCTTTACAATGGGAGAGACTGGATCCCCTCCTCCTCCTGGAGCCCATTACAACACAATACAACCCTGTCCCACTTGCCCCTGGCAACTCATATACACTCTTTCTCTCCCTCTCCCTCTCCCTCTCTCTCTCTCCCTCTATCTCTCTGGGCAGAGAGCAGGTCGCGCATCCAGCACCAACAAAGCCAGAAGTAGCTTCCCGCCAGTCAGGCAGCAAGAGAGAGACAGAGAGACACATTTGGTTTGATTCGGCTCTCCTCTCTCTGCCTTGCCCAGTTTTGCAAGGATTCAGTAGATGCTGCCTTGGTGATGGGGGGGGGGGAGTTTTGTCCCATACTTCGCCTGCCAAGCATCTTTAGGGGTGCCCAGGGACTATATTTTCTGGCCACTTTGGACCAAGTTGCAGGATGTGTATACATGCGTGTGTGAGTCTGCTGCTGCTTGGGATGATGCTTCTCTGAAGTGCATGCAGTGATCTAAGATGGCAACCTTGTGGCACTGTGATGTAACAGCCTGACAGTCACACCTTTTGCAATGCAAGGTTTATTTTTGTATCTTTCCAGAGACAGAGAGAACATAGTCGAATTTCCTTACAATTATTCCCTGGGTGTGGGTTGGGAAGTGAAGGTGGGGAGTGGGAGGGAGGAAGAGAGGGAGAGAAAGAAAAAGAGTGAGAGAGATGAGGGAGAGAGGGAGATGAGAAAGAGAGAGAGAATAAATGAGAGAGGGATGAGAGAGAGGCAGAGAAGGTGATAGAAAAAGAGAAAGAGATGAGAGAGCAGAAGATAGTCATAGAGGGAGAAAGAGAGATGAGAGGGAGGGAGGGAGGGAGGGAGACAGAAGGAGATACCTATTTCCCATGGAAAAGAAAACACATAGAGCCACAAAATCTGGGTAGGAGTGGCTGGTAACTACTGTAACTACTACATGTAACTACTGGGTGGGAGTGAGTGATGTCAAGTTGGCTACACTCACCCAGGTTTTGTGGCTCCCAGTGTTTTGTTTTCTGTGGGAAATGGGCCCAAGTAGCTCTTTGAATGTTTAAGGTTGCAGACCCCTGACTTAGACCCTTGCAATTGATAAGTGAATAGCCAAGCTGGATCAGTTCAGGTACTTTTCATAGTATCTCTAGGAAGTTCTCAAGTATGACACAAACACAGTAGCTCCCCTTTTCCCAATCCTTCTTTTGGATTGATAAAATCATGATCTCTGATACGAGATGTAATGTTGCACGCTTAGTACTCATTCATGAAACCATTTTACAGTGTGTGGCATGTGCTGAATGAAGATGCATTTCTTTTTGTTTCTGTAGAATATTTATTTATTTATTTGATTTGTCAATCACTTACAAGATAATAAGTATAAGTATAAACATGAGTAAGAATACAGGAAATAGGTACAAATGGATAAAAGGACAGGGACGGGAGGCACGATGGTGCACTTATGCACGCCCCTTACGACCTCTTAGGAATGGGGGTGAGGTAAATTGTGGATAGTTTGAGTTAAAGGAGTGGGGGTTTGAGGATGTAACAACAGAGTCAGGTAGTGCATTCCAGGCATTGAACACTCTGTTGCTGAAGTTGTACTTTCTGTAATCAAGTTTGAGCGGTTAACATTGAGTTTGTATCTGTTGTGTACTCTTGTATTGTTGCAGTTGAAGTTGAAGTAGTCACTGAGTGGTAGACATTGTAGCAGATAATTTTGTGTACTACTCCAACTGTAGGTGATGTAGTTCAAGATTGTCCAAGCTCCAAATTTCAAGCCTGGTGATATTGGATATTCTGTTGTGAACAGAGGAGTATTCTTCTCGTGAAATACTTCTGGACTCACTCAATTGTATTAATGTCCGATATACAGTGTAGATTCCAGACAGATGAGCTGTATTCAAGTATTGATCTAGCAAAAGGTTTGTATGCCCTAGTTAGCAATTCAAAATTTCCATAGGAGAAGCTTCGTAAGATTAGATTACAACTCTTAATGCTCTTTTAGCAATGTGGTTACAGTGAGATCTAGCACTTAGTTCATTAGATATGAATACTCCGAGGTCCTTGACAGAGTAAGGGTCATCAACGAGGTCATATCTGCCTAGCTTGTTTGGTGTTGTACTGATTTTTTTACCAATATGTAGGACAGAGCATTTGTTGGTCGAGATTTGGAGTTGCCAAATGTTTGACCATTCAGACACATAATCAAGGTCACTTTGAAGAACAGTAACATTGTCTGAGTGTTGAATAGTTTTACATCATCCGCAAAGAAGGCGCAGTTATTTATAAGGTGATCGCAAGCTCATTTATATAGAGTATAAAGAGTGTGGCTCCCAGAACGCTGCCTTGGGGGACACCACTGTTAATTGGAGCAGGATTTGATGTAGCACTCCCTATTTTTACGATTTGTTGCCTGTTTGACAGGAATAAAGTAATCCACTTATGAACTAGAAATGCCATAAGAGTTTAGTTTTAACAGTAGTTTGTCATGTACCACTGAATCAAAGGCTTTGCAGAAGTCTATGTAAATTGTGTCTATTGCTTTACCCTGGTTGAGTAGAGTAGTCCATATGTTTTTGCAGCGTTGGAGTTGTAGATTGCAGGACAATTTTTTCCTTAAACCAAATTGTTTTTTGGAGAGTCGGTTGTTTGACTTTAAGTGGAGAGTGATGAATTGGTTAATCACTGATTCCATGACTTTACATGAGACACAACACAGTGAGATTGGTATGTAGTTTTCAACCAGGCTGGGGTCATCTTTTTCGAAGATAGGGATCACTGTAGCTAAGGTTCAGTAAGAAGCTGGTTTTGAATGATATATCATATATAATGCTTAGGGGTTCTGCAATGGCAGAGGAGAGTTTTTGTAAAAAGTATGCACATAATCCATTGGGGCCAATTCATATGAATGGTTTTAGGTTTCATAGTGCCTTTTCTACATTATCTTCTGGAAAGTCAATATCATTGCAGTTAATTGTGGTACAACTGGGAAATGTGGGGCATGAGCCATTGCTGTTTACAAAGACTGAACTGAAGAATGTGTTGAAGAGGTTGGCCTTA
The DNA here is from genome assembly GCA_004320025.1 of Laticauda laticaudata. Classification (NCBI taxonomy): domain Eukaryota; kingdom Metazoa; phylum Chordata; class Lepidosauria; order Squamata; family Elapidae; genus Laticauda; species Laticauda laticaudata. The sequence continues at coordinate 18,856 of BHFT01032214.1, forward strand.
ACAGTTTCATTATTGAAACTGTATTTTGGAAATTGTATTTTGGAGATCCATCATTATGATCTTCTTTGTGAAGGTGTAAATTGAGACAAAAGTCAGTCATACTGTGGTCACTGTTTGAAAAGGGTCCTTGTATTTGTAGGCCATAAATTGAGTTTGAGCTGTTGAAGAAGATGAGGTCCAGGCAGTTGTTGAGTCTGGTGTTGTTAGTTACTAATTGATCCAGTCCTAGTATGGTAACGGCATTGTACAGGGTTGCATGTATGGGTTTGGATGTACATTCATTTAGTGTCCAGTCTGTAAGAGGTAGATTGAGGATTGACCAAGGAAAATAAGAGGGTGTGAACAAGAGACAGCCCACATTAGCAGTGAAGTTAGTTTGTTTGCATGAACTATATCATAATCAGGGGCTCTGTAGCATAGTAAGAAGCGGATAGTGGTATTTAAGGACAGTTCACAATCTTATGCTATACAAAATCTTATACTATTCAGCTTCATTGAATAATCAGAGGATATTATGTTATCCTGAGAGAAATGGAGAAAAGCATCTTTTTAATCAATGTTTACTATATATACAGTCACAATTTGAAATATCACTGTCATGAACCTTTTATTTGCCTATTTTTTAGCAATTCCCTCTGCTTTATACACCAAGATTTGTTTCAAACCAAGTCTTGGTATTGGTTGGTTGTTTAATTTACCATCCATAACAGCACTAAAATATTCTCTTGCAACTGTATTGATTAGAATTTTCCAGTGGACTGTCCTTTATTTCAGAAAGCTATCTTTTATTTAATTTATTTATGTTCTTGATATTGTTCTTGAACTTTCTTTTATAAAGCAAAGTTATAAAAATAACTATATTTTTAATTCTTAGGAACCCTTTTTAGGTTTATCTTTTATTTTTTCAAGAAAATATGGTCACTGTAATTACCTCAGAGCTGAAGTACCTCAGCAGAGAGGCTGGGTTAACCCTAAGGATATCTTTTTATTTATTTATCAAATTGATATTCTGCCCATCTCACTGTCCCAAGTTACTCTGGGTGGCTTACAAGATGGGTCCCCAACCTGTCCCCACTATGGGGCCATGGCCTATTTTCAACTGGGCTGCGTGAGCCGTGGGCACTAGCACTCACAGCCCTACTTTCATGAGCAGCTGGCACACATGCCCACCACTCACACAAACAAAGCTGTGTGCATGTCCATGCCTGTCTCTCAAACAAAACCATCCCCTCTTCCCTTCCTCCCTCCCTGTGTCAGACCACCAACTTGGAAAGGTTGGGGAATGCTGGCTTACAATATAGAAGCATCAAAACACTATAAACATTAAAATTAAGATAACAAACAAAAAATTAAATGCAAGAGCATAGACAGTATGGAGGCCAACTTTTGCCTATCACTCAGCCATCTCCAGCATAGTGTGCTGGAGGCGCCCAACCCAACTGGCAGAGGCAGTTTTTAAGGCCCTTCCAGTCAGCCAGAAGAATGGAGGCACTTCCAGAGGCAAGGTGTTCCAGACAGCAGAAACCACAGTAAAGAAGGCTCTTCTCCTTGATCCTGCTAGCTGTAATTCTTTGGCTAATGGGTGAAGAAGGCCTCTTCTGCTGATGCAATGGCCACTCCCATTGGGGTGAGATGGTTCCTTAGTTTCCTTTCTCCACTCATTAAACTGCAAAGGAATCAAAACCAACTTTTGAATAAATCTGTCAAAATTGTATAAATAATAACTTTTTGGTGGTGCCTAAAATCGAGATTAATTCTGAATTTCCTTATTCCAAAGAATAATGAAGTTCAATGATGTGTAGAAAATTAAATCAATCATTCTCAAAAGGTAAACGTGCATGAAAGAATGTCTCTTCCCAAAAAATTGTTTAGTAGGAGCTTAAAATAATGTGAATGAGTTGAATTCAGGTTAATTGTATTTATTTTGTCACAACTATCTGAAGATTTGAGAATATAAGATCTTATTCCATTTGATCTTATGGAATAGATAAGCAAAACCAAAGATAAATTCAAATATATCAATTGAGAAAACATTATAGCAATTGTTGCGCCAAGATAAAGAATCAGAGCAGAGACTAAAGCCAAACAAAACATAACATAATTATTACTAAGGACCAATTGTATTCATTTTGATTTTCTTTACTTGTTAGCAGACAAGTTATTAAAATATACTGCTCAAGATTAGAGATAGAAGGTTCCAGACTGTCAATGAAACATAAACTGTCCTTTACTTGTCTTACATGTTTGTCTCACAGCGTAAAATACCTTTAATATATTTAGAATAGAACAGAACCAGAATAAAAAGAAAAGAATTTATCTTTGACTTTTACTGCACCATACATTTAAAAAAGTAAAAGCACACTACTGGTAACCACAAATATCTGGAGCCATATAAACCATATCTATCCAAATCTATTATTATATAAATAAAAAAGTTTCAGAAACTCAAAGAAAATTTTTTTTTCTGATTATTCCCAACTCTTTTCTTTTTGCAGCAGTCTTATACTTCAAGCTCTTTATTACCCTAATCAGATGCCCCCAACAAATCTTCACCTAACTGCTTCTGATTACTAATGGGAACCATGTGTGATGAGGAAATATAGATTGTGATCTGAGTAATCCTTAGAGTAGTGATAATTAATAGAGGAGGAGCTTGGAGTTTGGAAAGTCAGAACGGGTACAGCAGATCCATACTCATGGATGCCATGGCAGTAATCTGAAAAATAGATAACAAATGAAATACAGTCATGCAAGGAACATGTAGATCTGTCTGCTTTTTGATTGCTTACTTTCATAAAATATGTATAAATCTGCAGTGTAGTCTCCTTTTATGAATAGCACCAATTCTTCTAGACTAGGTCAGAGAATGTTCTTTTCAGGCAAAATATCTACTTATCTTGACATCTACTTTGTTCTTTGCATTTGAGGCCAGAAATATTTAAAGCAAACATGTTGCCTTGTATAACATAATGAGAACAATATCTCTTTTTTTACAGGTATGGTTTAAAAACCGCAGAGCCAAATGGAGGAAGCGGGAAAGAAATCAACAGGCAGAACTTTGTAAGAATAGTTTTGGAGCTCAGTTCAATGGACTGATTCAACCTTATGATGAGATGTATAGTAGTTATTCCTATAATAACTGGGCTACCAAAGGACTTACTGCCAGCACACTATCAACAAAAAGCTTCCCATTCTTCAACTCCATGAATGTCAATGCTCTTTCTTCCCAGCCCATGTTTTCAACATCCAGTTCAATAGGATCTATGTCTGTACCCTCCTCAATGGTTCCTTCAGCAGTGACTGGTGTGCCAGGCCCAAACCTTAACAATCTTAACAGCCCTGGTCTTAACTCTGCAGTTCCGTCCAGTACCTGTCCCTATGCATCCACAGCCAATCCTTACATGTATAGGGATACTTGTAACTCAAGCCTGGCTAGCTTGCGATTGAAGGCAAAACAGCATGCAAATTTCACCTATCCAGGAGTGCAGACGGCAGCCTCCAGCCTGAGCCCATGTCAGTATGGTGTGGATAGGTCAGTTTGAGAACCTCCACTGCTAATTATGAACTATTAGCAGAACAAAGTTTCCCCTGCAGATGAATTCCAGAAAGATGTATTTATAATACTGTTACAAATCTTTTACTATCATTTTTGTAAAGTATATATTTTTACTCAGTGAACGTTCATTTGAGGCAGAGGAACTTTTTGCCAAGGTTTGAATTCTTATCCGGTGATAACAGCATACCCAGGGAAATCATTGACACTGCTCATAATTTATTACTGCAATTTGTGCTTTATATATATGACTCCTGCTTACATAAGGAAGTCTAGATTCTGTACTTGAAATACCAGGTTTGGATTTTCTGTATATATATTTCATAAAAGTTTGTCATGAAATGCCCTGGGTAAAACTTTTGTTTTCCTTTAAAAAAATAGCATATCATAACAAAAAGTTGCCAAAAGTAATTTCATAGCATGGGAAGGAAATTTATGTGCAGACATGCCATTACTTACATGGAAGATCTAGGACAAATAAACATATAGATGTGCTCCTAGGTATCTCTTGGTATCATGACTGAAATAGAAGCTGTCAGTTTGTTATCAAAAGAGCACTGCTATTTGGAGAAAATTGACAAGTAATCAGACTTGGAACAAAACCACTTGATGATATAATAGTTCTACAGGATACTTATTTAAATGTATAAAACTAATAGGTATGTCAACTATATTTAATTTCCCCATGCAATTTCATTGTCTACCAAGCAGTTATGGTGCAGTGGTTAGAATGCAATATTACAAGCTGCACACTGCCAGGAGTTCGATCCTGACTGGCTCATGGTTGATTCAGTCTTCCATTCTTCTAAGGTCAGTAAAACTGACTACTTAGAAAATGTTGTAAAGTACTAGGAAGTATAAGACTAAGTACCACTGCTATTATAAACACACACAGTTTGCAATGAGTTAAGTTCCCAAAGATAAACAAAAAAAATGCCCCGAGCATCTCATGCACATGTGATTATTGCATAAGCAACAAGCACTATTTGTGTACAACAAGTCCTAACTTCTAGAAAAAATAGGTCTGCAACTGAATAGATGTAATCCCTTGAATTACACAAATGGATTCTCTGATCAACTACATCCAGGCAACATCTTCCAATTATTAGTTTCCAGGATGATCCATTTTTTCATTGTTTTTAATTTCATTGAGCTTACAAAAGTAGTACGTGCCTCTGAATTATACTAATGTTTCTGCAATAATCTGTCACAAGCCAGCAAGTATAGAAGAAACTTTAAGAACATCACTTTATCACATCCCCAAATTTGTCCACCAGAATTCCTGAACATTTTAGAGCTCAGAAGTGTACAAATCAAAATCCATAGATGCTAACCATGACCAACAAAACCACAGCCTACTGTAGTATGAATGTATAGTGGGAAGAGGTGAAGGGAGTCATGTTCATCTACTGTAGTTTCTGTTTACTTGACCTTATTGTAACTTATTTTAAGTGACAAAGTGTGTGGGTATTATTGAAGTAATTTTTCATGGTTGGGTTTTTTGCGACTCCAACATTCCGTTAAACTACTCAAAATGGGTGATCCTAAAAGACTGTAATTTATAAATTATAATTTTTCCGTAAAAATTATGTTTTCATGCTAATAACTTGAGTGCTAGTAGCAGGGCAGACTACATTTTAAAATTTGCCTCAATAGTTTTCTTTTAAAAGTATACATGCTTTAAAAATATCTGTTTCTTTTTATCTGTTGGATTGTGTATGATTCTGTGTGTATATTTCTGTGTTTACTTGTGTCTGTGTATAAACATATGCACAAAGGGCAGAGGTCATTTGACATATTTTAAAATAAAGATAAATTGCTGTCTGATTGGGATTTCTTCACCCTTAGAAATTAAAAGGTTCTTCAGAGATGGAAATCATAAAAAGAAAAACTACAATTAATGCTCATTTTAAAACTCCCAAAAATCTTCTATCAAAAAAAAAAAGTCCTTGTGGTGTGTTGAGAGTATTTGGGATAGGACCAGGCTCAAATGACTGTGGGACAGTGCTGTCTCTTTGCCCAATCTTCCTCAGATTGTTTTGGGACAAAGTATCAATAAAATATCAAGGAAGATTTTTCCAGGAAAGGAGCAATTCCCCTATTATAATCACCTTTTTGCTTATGAAAATATAAATTGTTTTTATACTTACCCCCTTTTCTGAGCCTAGAGATTAGTGAAACAAATATATTTGATGATGGTATTATCCAGTCATTCACAATCTTGATATTTACTTATATAATAGCTGCCCAATCACAGAGCTGTATAGCTGTATAGATTTTAATAAAATTATTTGGACTGTATTACAGGTGAAACTCAAAAAATTAGAATATCGTGCAAAAGTTCATTTATTTCAGTAATGTAACTTAAAAGGGGAACCTAATATATGAGATAGACTCTAGACATGCAAAGCAAGATAGTTCAAGCCGTGATGTGTCATAATTGAGATGATTATGGCTTGCAGCTAATAAAAATCCCAAATCCACAATCTCAAGAAAATTAGAATATTGTGAAAAGGTTCAATATTCTAGGCTCAAAGTGTCCCACTCTGATCAGCTAATTAACCCATAACACCTGCAAAGGTTCCATGGCCTATAAAATGGTTCGAGTCTGGTTGTGATAGGAACTCGCAATCATGGGAAAGACTGCTTGCCTGACAGTTGTGCAGAAAAAACCATCACTGACACCCTCCATAAGGAGGGAAAGCCTCAACAGAAGTAACTTCTGCAAAAGTGTTGAGCAATGTTTCCCCAAACGTGCCTTATCAACTGCACATGGAATAGAGAAGTTATGTGGAAGGGAAAGTGTGGAAAGAAAAAGATGACTACAAGCAGCAGGGATGATGCAGCCTTGGAGAGATTGTCAACGGTAAAGGCATTCAAAGTGTTTGGAGACTTTCACAAGAGTGGAACTGAGGCTGGAGTCAGCATGCATACATAGCTGCCACCATCACACATGAACGGATCCTGGACATGGGCTTCAACATGGTCTGATCCCTTTTCAAGCCTGCTCCATGGGAAAACAAGAACATCAGAAGCGTCTTACCTGGGCTATAAAAATAAATACTTCGTCTCCATCCTGGAAGAAAAACCCGACGTAGACCGGCGTTCCAACAAAACAAAGTCTTTTATTAAGCACAGCAACAGTAACGGACAGTTCTGCTGAAGCCGCAGCCGCCTTTTCTTTACAGGCGTCTGCCTGCTGGTCTTGTACGTCTAATGGCAACTATTTGACTTTGCCGCCTCTTCAGCGGCTCTTTTGGATTGCGTTCTAATGAACCAATCCAACACTACGCTTTCTGGCCCAATCAGATTAACATTATTTGGGGAGTTACCATCTATATAGAACACCCCTCCCCCCTAGTTTATCCCTACGCTCGCGGTGATGTAGTTGCGCAGGCTAGGGTGCGGGCTTCCTGTGTGACTCTATTTTTGACTTGCGCAGTTCAATTTCGCGGGAGACTTCGAGCGCGTGCGGATGGGATCCTGCTGTCTTCCCGGTCTCTCCATGAACTGTGCTGGTAGGGTGAGTCAGGCAAGGTTGTTTCCGCTTTTGAGGTTGCTCAGGCCGGTGGTTTTGCCGCCTCCCTCCTAGCCTTTCCTGGGCAGGTCAGCTGGCTTTTGCTGGCCCCCTTCCAGGACCAGGTTCCTTTTTCATGCTGGATTAATTTCTGCCAGTTCATCTAACGTTGAAGTGTTCTTTTGCTCTCTTGGATTGGTTAGATGTCTCTGGGTTTATTTTTAACAGTTCTTTCTTTCCTTCAAGTATTATAGTCTTGTATTGTCCCCCCCTTTTGCGTTTTTGTTCGATTTTTATTGTTTGAGGTTGCGCAGTCATATTTCGCTCGACATTTCGGAAACGAAGATGGTCTTATGTGCCGCTTCCATTCCCTGCCATTGTCCTACGGTTAGATTTGTGTGATTGTGGCTGGAAGCCATAGAGGTCCCCAGTAAAACTTTTTGCGTAGACTTAGGTCACCGATTTCAAACATTCGGAAACGGCTGGAGGGAGTCGGGGCTTCTCTAAAGATGTAGTTTGGATGTTAACCTATCAAATGTGATCTAAGTTTCCTCCCCATTAAACAATTCTGCCGGGCTCTTGTTAGTTACAGTACTGGGGTGATAGTGTTGGAGGGTGAAGTAAATGGTTTAGTTTATCCTGACATCCCCGCGGTCCATTTTTTCCAAACCCTCCTTGGTAAATCTGACCATTCTCTCTCGGCCCTACCATTTTTGCCGCCAGTGTGGGCTGGCGTGGTTAGTGCATGCGTATACCTAAAGAAGCTAGTACTGTTCAAATCGGTATAGCGGTAGCTGTGGCCCATTGTCGGACACTAGGACGTCGAACCCATGGGTTCGCGAATAGCTTTTTGAGTTGTTTGAAACGGCGTCGGTTGTTGTAGATGACATTACTGTGACTTCCAACCAATTTGAGATGCATCTTACAACAATCAAAAACGTATGCCCCTAGTAGGACCCGCAAGTCAATATGATTCGAGACCAGGGCTCCATGGGGTCTCCAGTCCCTATAGGAGCTTGTGGTGGTGATGGCCTGGTTTTCTGGCATTTATTGCATGTAGCAACCAGTATTCCAATATCTCTGTCTAAGCCAGGCCACCAGACATAGCTCCTAGCCAGGCTTTTCATTTTCACGATGCCTGGGTGGCCTTCATGAAGCATACCCAACACTCTAGTTTGTAATCTGGAAGGAATTACCACCCGATCACCCCACAATAAACACCCCTTTTGTATTGACAGTTCGTCTGTCTGGTCCGGAAAGGTTTGAAGTTTTAAGTTTTTATTTTCCGGCCAGCCTTACCTACCCAATTTTAAAATGCGGGCAGTCACTGGGTCTTTAGCAGTTGCTCTGGCAACATCATTTTGCAGATATTGGCAGTTCGGAGCAGGTTTCTATTTGCCAGGGTGGTAATTGTTGGCACTGGGTCTTCCTCCGTCATTGCAGGTGGTGTTCGACTTAATGCGTCTGCATGGGGGATCTGTTTTTCTGGATCGATGTATTATGTGTAGGAGTATGCAGCTAGGAATTCTGACCATCTAGTCATTCAGGGAGATAAAATGTTCGGAGTGGGTTTGTTTCCACCCAAAATTCCTAGTAGCAGTTTATGGTCAGTCACAATGGAAAATGTTCTCCCGTACTCGTGAAAACGTTTAACTCCGGCGCCAATTGCCAGGGCTTCTCTGTCTAGTTGACTATAGTTCCGTTCTTGCTTTAGAAAGTGTTTTTGAGTAAAAGGCGATGGGTCCTCTCTCCCGTCAGGCAGTTGGTGGCTCAGGATTGCACCGACTCCAAATGGTGAGAGCGTCACAGGTGACCATCAATGGAAGTGTGTTACTTAACTGAATAAGAACGGTGTCTGAGGTTAACAGATTTTTATGCCTTGGAATGCTTTTTGCTCTCTATGCCCCAAGTCCAACTAGTTTTCTTATCCAGTAAGCGATGTAATGGTTCTGCTATCCTTGCTTTGTGGGGGAGCAATATGTTATAGAAGTTTATTAGACCCAAAAAGTCTTGCAGATTCAGTTTTGTTTTTTGCTGTGGTGCGTCTCTAAGGCCTTGACTTTTTTCCGCTGTCGGAATGGTTACACCCTTCATCCGTCAATAAATAACCCAAAAATCGACGCAATCAGTCATTAAACAGCATTTTTCTTTTTTCGACTTTCAGGCGATTCTCTAAATTTTGTTAGCACCTTTGTTAGTCTTGTCTCTAAATGGGTCGTGTTTTAGCCAAAATTAGAACGTCATCAAAATATGGAACGACCCCTTTAATCCATTTAATAGGCGTTCCATGAGGCTTTGGAAAAGCTGGGGCAACGCTTACTCCAAATTTGAAGTCTGTTACATTGAATTGCCCCTCTGTGAGTTACTATTGTCTGTGCCTCGGCCGATTATTGGGTCTACTGGAAGCTGTTGATATGCTTGGGCTAAATCAAGCTTGGCCAAAAAAATTTTCCTCCCCCAAGCGAGTGCAGTAAATGTTGCACGATTGGCACAGGGTATGCGGTATGCGCTTTGCTGCAACGCATGGTTCAGGGTAGCCTTGTAGTCTCTGCAGATGCGTACCGACCCATCAGGTTTGAATAGACAGATCTGAGAAGAGACCGTGAGGAAAGTATAACTTTTATATTGCATTGTTGGTAGAAGCAACATGAACACCAGGATTTCTCTTTTACAGTGAGAGAAAATGGTTCTCCAGCTTCATTTACAAAATCCTAATCTCTTAAAATGTAAATATAATCCTAGATTAATATAATCAGTGATGAACTGATATGAGAGTGTAATACTCCCATTTCCGTATGTAACATTCTGAAGTGTTACCAATATGGAATAGAAAAAAAAATCATTTTTATTCCTTGGCAGAATGTGGCCAAAATCCATGTCCATGGAATTGAAATTTGACAATTTTATAAAATACTAAACAAACCATGACCCCCTTGGCTCATCGTTTCAGGCAAATATTGGTTAAACAAATGGAGTAGGCTAGACTCTTCCTCCCCTTCCCATCATTTCCTTTCTTTAACCTCCTTCTTGTATTCTTAAGTATCACTTTCATGAGATCAGAAGAGGAAGTGGATTTGTATGGATAAGAAAGTGTGAACATGTGAAAAGCTCAAGATGGATTTTCCTTTTCCTACTGACAATCTGCTGATTTTGCTGCCAAAGCTGGTTCTTTGGCAATTTCAGATGGCCATGGACTCAACCTAGGAAGACAAGTCTTGAAAATTCTGTCTGGGAGCTGTCAGAAAGTCACCATCATCCAAAATTGTTTTCTTGAGAATGCCTGGTTTTTCACTTTTTGAAGCTTTTGTTTCACTTTGCTTTTTATCTTTAAAAGTTGACCAGTTGAATGCTGATTTATTTTAATCCCTTACTGGACTTTATTGGTTCTTTTCTTGTTCCCTTTGATTTATGTTGTTGTTCTGAACAACTTTTGCTTTTTGTAAGGAAAAAGTAATTTTCATTTCATTTATATCTATGTCGGTCTCTCACTACAGGATTTTTACATTTCACTAATTTTCAAAATGGAGTTTTAAAAAAAAATAGATGGAGATTCCTGTTATTTTATTTATCATTGCCAAGTTACAGAGAGCCACAATGTATCAGATTACAGACAAGCAAATATGGCTGACATTTGAAAAAAGACAGGGAATATGAATTCTGTATTTGAAAACTTTTTAAAGAAGTTTGATGAAATGATAATGATTGTGGAAAATATTCAGATGCATCTAGCTGTAATAAATTAGACTCACAAAAGGAATACGATCTGAAAGAAGATTTGCTGGAAATAAATATGGACTCTACAGACTTAGAGCTTACAGATTCAGAACTGAGTTGATTGCACATGCCACCCTGAAGTTTAATCCTATATTCTTGTACATCAGCTGAAACCTGATTAAGTGGAGAAGTGATAAATTGGTTTTCCCTAGGAAGATTGAAGGAGACTGGGGAATAGATTTATCACATTAAAATGTAAAACAATTACATTTGGACTTATTTTTGGAAGACTGATTGACTTTGTAGATTGGACATTATGTTTAACCAGACAGCAACTGATATGAGATGGTATTAAGAATAAATCCAGGACAAATCACTGTTATATTTTGGGACATTTGGGATAGATAAGATGTCATAATAACTTTTCTATGAGTTGATTACAATAAGTTTGCTTTGTTATTGTTTTTCTTGTTAACTATTTGGTCATTAGCATAGTACAAAGATGACAGGCTAATAACGTGCAAATAGATTTAGTAGTTTTAAAAAAGTTTGGGGCCTGTTTTGTTAGGGGTGAAAAACTAATATTGTTGTAATATATTAATCAGCATTCAACTAGGGGGATAATATTTGTGTATGTGTTAAGTTTTTTAAAATGCACTTTAATGTCTTGTTTTGTATTTTTTTCTTCCTTGCTTGGCTTTTTGAAGGAAAAAACATTTGAAATTTTGTATTTTAACTTTCTTTGAATGAAATGAAAATAGAATAAAAACAGTGAGCATGTATTATGCATCTATGTATGCTTACGCATATATACACATATATGCATAATTAGGCATACATATGTAAATGAATAGTACTAACTTTATGATCGTGCTATTTTACATGTCGTGAGGGCCTAATATCACATTGTATAGTCACATTATCCATGTGCCTTTGTAAACATAAAATATTGGGAAACTCTCAGCCAGGTGAAGAGGGGTCAAGGGGGGAGCTAGCCTTGAGTCCTTATACAGCCAGAAAAGCCATTAGCCTAACTGTATCCCAAGTTCCATGGGACCTTACCTGTTCATTCCCAAGCAGAGTGGGGAGATAGGTAGAATGCAATAAAGAAGCTGACTTGAACCTTTCACAAATGGATTTGATTGCTTGTGCCCGACAATAGGTGTTAGATATGTTATTCTGAGTTGACTACAATCATTTATAAATTTCATGAAAATATATTATTATAAGTCTATATTTAAATAAAATTTCTGCCCACCAAACATGTAAAAATCAAATGTAAAAATAAAAAATTGATAATTTTTAGATTTTTCTCTATTGAACTCTTTAACCACAATGGGTTTCGGAAAGCAGTGATTCTCAGAAGCAAGAGCCATGCTTAATGACACATACTTGGGTTCAGAAACTGTTATTAATGAAGAACTGTTGGTTTTATTTTTAGGAGGAATTTAAAATTTAAGATAACGATATGCATCATTGAATGGCAAGATGTATTTGATCCCTGCCATATATATGAGCATCAGAGGAAGAGTAAGAATTAGAAGTAAGGTATGTTTATTTATCATGTTATCAAGTGTGCTGTAACATAAAATTAGAAACTTCTGAGAAATCCAAAGGACTCAATCCGATACCTCCATTATGAGTCACATTAGCACATAGAAAACTGGCAACCATCCTCCCATCAGAAATGAAGACAACAGGTTGTAGAAGAGTCATCCATGATATTTCATCATTTAATTGGGATCCCCTTCCCAATGTGGTGGAAAGTTAGTCACTTTCAAATTTGATGGAGTTTATCTGTGTAGAGATAGTGCCACCACAATAACTTCCCCTTTTCTTCTTTGTCTTCTCATGTCGGAAGGATTTACCTTTTGTAAACTTTAGAACATCATTTGCTTTTTTACCCCAGTCATCTATAGCTCCTTTCTGGAAAAGATGAGACAATTGATGATCATTAGCCACAAAACATTAAGCATAAATGGTTTTTATCACTTTGCATTTGTAAACTGTCCAGAGTCTATGAGTATAGGTCGCAATAAATACATAAATGACCAAACACATATCGTGTTTCCCCAAAAATAAGACCCAGTCTTATATTTTTTGCCACCAAAAAAGGCACCATTGGATGTTTTCCACTGACTCACCTCACGATGGTGGCACTGACAGCCCCGCCCAGCAGGAGCCCAATCCCAGCCCAGTTCTTCTGCAGTCACCTGCCACTGCTTACGCACTTCACCAGGCCTTGCACACCATGACACTTGCCTCACCTTGCCAGCTCACTTCTTCTGTGACCACTTGCCACTGCTTGCACACGGATTGACGCACATCCTCCCCACCTTGTTTCATCATCAAAGGTCTTCAAGAAAGGCCTCTACGGCTGATAAAAGAACTCTGGATTGCATCAAACAGGAGCTCTTTTATCAGCCGTGGAGGCCTTTCCTAAAGGCCTCTGACAGTGAAATGGAGTCCAGGGGTGACGCATGCAAGCAGCGGCAAGTGGCCACAGAAGAAGTGGGCCGGCAAGGCAAGGCAGGCGTCGTGGTGTGTGAGGCCTGGTTGCAACTATCTGAAGGTAAGTAGGGCAGCTGCTCCCCCCCTATTCCCCACCCTAGCTTGATTTTTACCCATGCACCTCGCCCCACCCTGTGCAGCCTGGAGTGGGCGGGATCTTAACCAGGGCTTAATTTGGGGGTAGGGCTTATATTGGGCACTCATGTAAAAATCAAACTAGAGATTATTTTTGGATTGGTCTTATTTTGGGGGAAACAATACATACATAAATAAATAACAAATACTGCAATTTAGTTATAGGTTATCCAGGTAGTCTCTATTTTGTAAATATTACTGAATGAAGAATGCCTATCCTTACCTTGGCGTCAAAGGAATTGTTGGCTACTCGCACATCTATTTCTATTTCTTCTGTTCTTATTCTGCGAAAAGGACTGGATTGCTGTAGAAGAAAAAAAAATACAAATAATCCTTATGATATGATCATTCCAGGTGCTAAACAAAAGGGACATGTCGTCCAAGTTCTTGTCACTTTAATATCCCTATGGTCACATGAACAAAACAATCTAGCACATGATCAATTGTGGCATCACATAGTCACATGATCACAATATGTGCTCTTCCCTGCCATCTTCCTCCAAGCAAAGGCAAAGTTAATGGGAATCCAGGAAGGAAAGTTCAAAGACATTGGGCGAAGTGCCTGAGTGGTTTTCTTTATACACATGCACTGTGCCCTCTTTCGCCACTTCACTTGTACACAAAGCAGACCTTTTTTCCTGACCAACTTGCAATTGCATACATGGATGGACACAGGCACCCCAAACCCTATTTCCTTGGTGCACACATCTCATGAACCTGCTTTACTACACACATGTACCCTGTATCCTCTTTCCAGAGTCTCCCTGCAATTGTACTCATTCCACACCTTCTTTCCTGAGCTTCTCTGTATTTGGATATAAGAATGCACGCAACCCAGTGCTTTCTTTCTTGGCCTGCTTGTGATCACATGCACTATGTTCATCCAAGCACCTTCTCCCCCAAACTTACATGTATCCTGTGTTGAGCCTCCTTCCCCCAGTACCCTGTTATTTATTACCTGATTCTCTTCACTCATGCATCCTGGATTATGAAAACTGAGATTGCAAGGCATCATGAAATGATGTCACATGATGTCCCACTTCACAGCCTCATTGCTTAGCAACAGCAATCCCATTCTAATTGCAATTGTAACTTGAGGATTACTCGCCTATGATTTATCTAATTTCCAACCAAATCCTTCAAACTGGCAACTTAGGAGCTTTTCTAGTTGAGAAATTGTTTTTAGAATCTCCAACATTAGAACCAGAGATATAAGGTCACCCATGACCATTTCATAATATGTTACCTTCTTTCAAAAAACCTTGTAAAACACAATTCAAATTTAGCTTTTTTAGAGTTACCCTGTGATAAGGTGGACAACTAATATGTTTAATAAATTAAGTAAAATAAATAAAATTATAAAATCTTTTTTCTCAATTCTTACCCGCTTTGATTTTGGAAATGTATGAGGACTTCTGACTTTCATCTTCTTGATGTCTGGTGTCTCCAATTCTTGTTCACCTTTCCTTTTCCGCTTTTTTTTTGATAAACCTGTTACATTTTACAGGAATAGTAAGCTTTCACAAAACTATCTCATTCTAAGTATGTATCAGTTTACTCAATATGCAGCTTATGGGGCAGGAAAGTGTTTCATTTGTGCTATAAATTCAGGTATGAAATAGTTATTTAAAATATCTGTAATTGGCAGGAACTGATTCACCCAATATCTGGATACATACAACATGCTAAGCAAAATAATCCAGTGTGGTTTATAACTTGATGCTGTTTAAGCCAAAGCATGATGAAGCTATGGTTAAAATGATGCTGTGGCTAAAATGTCTTCCTTGATAGACAGGAATGATGTTCACCTATCATATTAAATTATGGTGTCAGAACCAAGCCTAAAGATCCAAATGACTGCAATCCTTCAATTACTTACTCCTAACAAGCAGAATCTTGCCAAACTAAACCTTGTAAGCTACTATATCTATTTTGAGAGGTTGTAGGTATAGCTACCCTGAACCTCTTCCCTTTCATCTAGATTTGGATTTTCATGTCTCTCTCAGGGAAAGTTCTATATTAATAAAACTCTTATCCATCGATTCTTCAGCTGCACATTTCATCACATTTTTTTCTTTACCTTATTATATTTGGTTTGGTGTTATTACCAGACTAGCTCCATTCTATTTAATGCTTCCCTCATGAAAAATTACTAACCTTCCTTTGTAGCCTCTTCATCAGAATTACTACTGTTTGCTGAACTCAGTACTTCAGATGTTGGAGTCTTTGATGCAAATGTTTTGTCCACAAAGTTGGCTGAGGTTTTTAACACTTTTTTTGCTATTTTGCAATTATTTTGTCCTCTCTTTTTTTCTCTTTTATCAGGTATTTTAAATTGTTCACTGGTGGAACTCTCAGAAGAGGTCCTGATCTCAGCTGGGGCTTGCTTGCTAATGATCGAACTGCTACCCACTGGGAGTTTGTTAGCTGCTTTCTGGGATGGCTGAGTCTGTTCTTCACTGCTTGAGCTGCTTGACTCAGAAGTCTTTGGTTTTGAGACAGGGGTGCTGGATTTCGGTGTTGTTTTGACAGCCTTTGTCTCTTTTATTTTATGAACTTTCTTATCTTCAGCACTACTTTCTACTTTCTTTGCCAGCACTCCAAGAGGTTTCTTCATTTTATTTATGCCTTTCCTAACTGCAAATTTCTCAGGAATGCTGTCAGAACTATCAAAATCTAGGAAGAAAAAACAGTAAGAGAAAAACTAATTTGATTGAACTACATCTTATCTTCACTATTTTTAAATTTTAGGGTTTTTTATATGAAGGAAAGTGCAGATTCAGAACAATAAACTGATATTTTGAAAAGTACAATCTCAATATTCTGAACAAAGAGAAAATGAAACATAGTGCTTGATATTTTTTTTAGGTGAAGGAGTCTAGAAAAGAGGGTGGTTACAAGAATGTAAGCATCTTTGGCTAATTCCTAAAAAATTGAGGTATGAAAATCCCCCAAAATACCATAGATGTTCTGACCTAAAAAGCCAATTCCTTCCTTTCTACCTTTCAGAAGGAAAGCAGGTGTTTGATTTTTTTTTGCTTCAAGACAGATTTTTTTTCAGAGCAATTCAGTAGCTTGTTAGAAATTGCAGAGAATATTTGTAGGTCAGGTTGTAGGTTTAGGCAGAGGTTTGTTTTCTGAGCTTGCTGTTTGGTTCCTGGAAGTTTTGTTACCAAACTAGGTAGCAGGATTTTGGGTCAAGTGACTTGTTCTTACACAGGTCCTGAGGGGTTGGTTGGTCTTGTGACTGGTTGAATCACAAGACTGAGTCACAAGACTGATTGAATCACAAGATTAGTTCTGGTCTTGTGACTTTTGACTGGTTGCTGTGAGGCGTGGAATTCAACTGGGGAGTTGGCTTGTTGTTGGTTCAGATGGCCTGCTTCCTTATTGGTTTGTGGACTAGTTCTAAGTCAATGTGTTTATTGATGGACCCACTGGTAGAAGCTTGGAAGACAACTCTCTCCCTAATTCTACAACCTGAGCTACAACTATTCTCTACAATTTCTAAACTGCATGGGCAAAAGTCACTTAAACTTGCTTACCGCTGGGAGATCTTTGCCATAAACAATTGTCAATCCGCAAACAACTACACTTCATCTATGAATGCCTCTGCAAGAAAATGGTGCCAAAAAGTATGCACCCATTAATCACCCACAAGCATGGAACCTGGCCCTCCAAAATGGATGCAAAATGATTAAATTCATGAGCACTGGTGCACACAGCTGCCTAATAAAATACCAACACACCATCAATGAACAAAAAAACTGAAGCAGAAAAAACTGTATTAAATGAAAAGATAATGTTTGAATTAACTGAAGCGATTAAGAGATAGAAGAACAATAGAATGCCAGATGGCCAACCTGCAGAAGTGTACAAACAATTACAAGATACTCTAGGACCATCAATGCTGGAAGTATATAATGAGGTCTTGTTAGAAGCTAAGATACCAAAATCCTGGATGGAAGCACATATTACTTATACCAAATTTATACACTCAGATCAAAACAGATTTTTGCCTAAGAGACAAATTAAAAACTACATGAGAATAATTTTGAATACAATGGAATATTATGAAGCACATCCTGAAAAACAAATGGCTCTGATCTTTTTAGATGCACAGAAAGCATTTGATAAAGTAAATTGGCAATTTATGATATAGCAATTAAAATAAATGGAATTTGGTGAAAAATTTACTAATTATGATCAAGGTAACATATACCAAACAGACTGCAAAGTGATTGTAAATGGGGACATAACAGAGGATGTTAATATTAAAAAAGGCATAAGACGGGTGTCCACTGTCCCCTTACTATTCACTTTGACATTGGAAGTATCAGAGACATTCGGCAGGATACAGAAATAAAAGGGATGGAGATAAAAAAGAAAAATACAAATTACAGGCATTTGCAGATGACCTGGTATTCATCACAGAGGAACTGCAAACAAATGGACCAAATTAATGAAGAAAATAGATGATTATGGAGAAGTTGCAGAATTGAAAGTAAATAAAGAGAAAACTAAATTTTTAGTCAAAAACTTTATAAATAAACAGGAAAGAGAGTTAATGGAGAAGATAAGACATTCAGATAGTGAAGAAAGTAAAATATCTGAGAAAGAAGATAGTAAAATATCAGCAAGATGTGTAACTATAAAAGAAGATAATTACATTAAATTGATACAGCAAATTAAATTTAACTTGGAAAAGTAGAAAAACTTGCTACTATTACTACAAGGAAGAATAGCTATCATTAAAATGAATACTCTGCCAAGATTATTATACCTGCTCCAAACAATTCCAATAAAGCTGGAAAAGAAATATTCTGAGGAATTAAATAGATCAGTAACAAAATTTATTTGGCAAAGTAAAAAAAAAGAAAAGTCTGAAACTGTTATAAGACTCAAAGAATAGATAATGCTTTGGGCTGCCAGATTGGGAGTTTTATTGCCAGGCATCTGCAATTATGTGGCTAAAAGAATCATCTATGCCTTGAGGCATAGATGATTTTTGGAGGGTCAAGATTTGGGGTCACACACCTTTCTATGATACAGGAAAAATAAATACACAGTTATTCCAACGACATTACATTAGAAATGGCTCTGTTTTCAGTATGGGAAACAAATAAGGAGAAACACTATTTGAAAATACCAGTCTGGCTCTTTCCGATGGAGGCATTGATACATCCAAATGTGGTTGATGCGGAAAAAATCATAAGATATAAAAATATTTTGAATGAGAAAGGGGAATTGAAAAGTAAACAGGAACTGAATAGTCAAGGGATACACTTAGCATGGTGGCTACAGATAAAAATACAATCAAGATATGAAAAAGATGATAAATTATATGGTTTTTATAAAGAACCAACAGAATTGGACCAGATTCTAACAGGAACTGATGGGAAATTAATTTAAAAAATTTTCACTAGAATGGAAGAAGAGCAAGTAAAAAAGAAACTATGATAGTGTGGGCTAAAAACTTATTCTATGTAGAATTGGATAAATGGCAAAAGTTGTGGGATTGAAATTATAAATTAACAATGTCTACTGTGCACAAAGAACATTTATATAAAATATTCTACAGATGGCACTTTGCGCCAGCAAAATTAGCCAAAGATATGTCAGCTAAATGTTGGAAGTGTAATCAGATTCCGGGCTCATGTGGTGGATGTGCCCAAAAGCAAAAACATATTGGACAAAAATACATACTTGGACAGAAAAAAAATGATAAAGGAACATGTAGATTTAAAACCAGAAATATTTCTCTCTCCATTTACTCTAACCATTTCTGAATCTGTCACCAATATTTTCTTGCATGGTTACATATCCACCACATATGATAGTATGTATCCGGTACATCCTTGCATTTCCAACATTTCGGTGATAGATTTCTGAACATTTTGGCCAGTGTTGCTGGAGGAAGATGCCCACCTATAAAACATTTTGTATAAATTTTCCTTATATGTTGTGGCCAATGTTAATTTTCTGTTCTTTTCCCAGAGATTCTGCCATCTAGTCAATTCAATATTATATCTGAATTTTTTGGCCCATACCACAGTTGTTTCCTTAACCTAATCTTCCTTCATTTTATAGTCTAATAGGTATTTATATATCACTTGATCAATTTGTCATCAATTCCTACGAACATTTTGTTGATTGTTTTCATATCCTGTGCGTATCTCGACTGTATTTGTAAATATGACCACCACTCTAGTTTTACCCCTTGTGCTATTAGTTTTGATCTGGTTTTCAATTCTCCTTTCTCATTTAATATATTCTTATATACATCAATTTTCTCCATGTTTATCAGATTTGTGTGTATTAGTGCTTCTCGTGTAGAAAGCCACTGGAATTTCTATGTATTTATGATGTTTAATTTTATTCCACGCCACCAAGAGTGTCTGTCTTATGTAGTGTCTCTCGAAGTATTTCTGTACTTTGCCTTTTTCATACCAAAGAAACTGTGCTATCCTGCTTGGATATCATGGCCTTTCAGTATTAGCAATCTCTTATTCCTTAATGTAATCCATTCTTTTATCCAAGTGAGTGTTGCAGTTTGATAGTATAACTCCCAGTCAGGCAGGCCAAACCTTCTTTTTTTTGGGGGGGGGGCATCTTTCATTAATTTCAATTTGATTCTTAGTCTCTTTCCTTGCCATATGAATTTCGATATTGTTTGGTTCAAATTTTAAAAGAAGCTTTTATCTAATTTTATAGGGATGTTTTGAAATAAAAATAACCCTCTTAATTCTAGTTTTCTCCTTGTTTATTTTTAATCCCTCTACTTATCTGTATTCTACCAGTTCCTCCATAAGCTTCATGCCAGACTGTAAGGGCTCCTCTAGAATAAAAACTAAATGGTTCACAAAAACTTGTAATTTGTACTTTTCTGTTCTGATTTCCAATCTAATTTGTTCATCTTTCCAAATGTTCCTTGTCAATACTTCCAGCGTTAGGATGAACAGCAGTGGAGATAGTAGGCAACCTTGTCTTGTACCTTTCTGTATTGAAAAACTTTGTGCTGCCTCCCCATTCATTATTACTTTGGCCTCTTGTTTTGAATATATTGATAAATCTGTCCTGAACATATTTATAAATTTGTCACTGAAGTCCATATACCTCAATTGTTGTAACATAAATTTTCAATTTACATTATTGAATGCATTTTAGGCATCTAAGAAAAGCAGTGCCACTTGTTTCTTGTTATGTTTCATAGTATTCTAATATGTGTAGTACTGTACTCATATTATTCTTTATCTGCCTTTTAGGTAGGAAGCCATTTTGGTCTTGAACGTGTTAAGGAATCTTTTCAAACGTTTGGCTATTATAGATGCAAATATTTTGTCATCTGTGTTCAATCATAAAATAGGCTTATAATTTTGAATTAATATTGAGTCTGCATCCTCCTTCGGAATCAACACTAAGTTGGCCTCCACCCTTGATGGAGATATCTCTGTTTCTGTGAGAACAGCATTATAAACCTCGAGTAGTGTTTGGCCTAGACCATCCTCAAGTTCTTTATATAGTTCTGTTAGCAGTCCATCAGACCCGGTACTTTGTTGTTCTTTTGTTTTTTGAAAGCCTCTATTAATTCTGGCATTCTTATTTCTTCATTGAGCATATCTTTTATTTCTTCTGGTACCTTTGGCAGTGCAGCCTTTTCTAAATACTGTTTGTTTGTTTTTTCTGTGGAACCTTCATTTTCTTTGTTTAGTTTCTCATAGAAGACCTGGATTATATTCTTTTTGTCTTCATATTGGAAGCAAATATTTCCCTCTTTGTCTTGCAATTTATTAATCCATTTCTTTTCTTTCTGTTTCTTCAATTTATATGCTAGCCACCTTTCTGGTTTGTTCCCATTCTCAATTTTTTAAATTTGCTTTCTTTATATACTGTGCCAATTCTTCTTCGAGGATGTTCAGCTTAGGTTTCATAAAGTCCATTTGCCCCTTTAGACTTCTTTTTTTGTGGCTTCTTTTGTAGTTCTGCCTCTAAAGTCCTATATTCATCTTCCTGATCTATTAGTTTTTGCTTCTTGCTTTTGTTTTTCCTAGCCATAAATGATATAGCAATACCCCTCATAAATGCTTTTGCCGTATCCCATATATTTTGTTTTATTTTCTTTGAAGAAAAATCCCAACTCTTTGTTGATCTTCTGCATAAAATCTTCATCTTTTAAAATTGTTTGGTTAAAGACATGTATTCCGAAAGTCTTTAATCAAAGTGTGGACTAAACTAAGAACAAATCATTACACTAAAATCCCGAGGTGGTTCTCAACGATGGAGGCAATGTTCCATTTAAACACAATGGATATCAGTAAAAAATGTAAATACTACTAAATATTAAATAGCGAGGGAAGAATTAAAATGAAACAGAAATTAGAATTACAAGAGATAGCTATTGATAATTGGTCATACTTTCAAATAAAATTGAGATACAACAAAGATGTAAAAGAATATGGAATTGAGGTAAAAGATACATATTTGGATTAAATACTTCTAAATCCTGAGAAAAGTTCAATTTCCAAATTATACAATTATTTATTAGAATATGAAATGGCCACGAAAACTGTAAAAGGTGCCATGTTGGCTTGGGAAAAAAAATGGTTATAGCATTGATCTGGATTGGGAAGAAATCTGGCAAAAAAATTGACACTAACCAAATCAGTAGCGCACAAGGAGAATTTATACAAAATGATGTACAGATGGCATCTGGCGCCCTCCAGNGGCGCCCTCCAGATTGGCCAAAATATTTCCGACAGCCAATCCTTGCTGTTGGAAATGTAAAGGGAAATTTGGTACATACTTTCATTCATGGTGGACTTGTCCTGAGATAAAGAAATGGCTAAAAATAAAAATGTGGATAGAATAAATTATAGAGTGGGCTGGAGTGGAAACCAGAACTATTTTTGTTGGGAATGATTAAAGGGGACTACCCCATTAAAGTAAAATATCTGACTATCCATTTATTAACTGTGGCATGTATCTCACTAGCACAATATTGGAAAAACCCAAATGCACCACCAATACAGGTTGTTATTCAAAAGATATGAATGTGCCCAACTGGAGAGGCTTGTAATGCTATTATGTCTAGGTTTAATTGCTGTAATTTAGTAAGAATTTTCTTCCCTTTCCAGGGAGAATTCAAGCCATTAATGTTCAATGATAAAATCTTTAATTCTTCTTGCATGTCTCTACCTGTATCTAGGACTTGTGCTTCTTGTTTCTCTGATCTCTCTCGGTTCCTTAGGCCTTTCTTCTTTACTTTCTGGTCCAGCTTTTTTCCCTTTTCCTCTGTCTTTTAATTGTAGTTCTTTTCCTCCTCTTGCCTGTATTCTTTGGTCCCTTGCATCTATTACTTCTCTCTCTTCCACTTCCTCCTCATTGCCAAAAAGTTGGTTATAGGATTTCTCCGCTTGGTCCACCATGTCTATTCTATGTCTCTTTTTGCTCCATGTAGCCAATATGCTTCCAGTATCAGCCACCTGAAGCTAATATTATGTTTAGTCAGTAATGTTATTAAAAATTGCTAAGGATGCCTTAGTTCTCTCATTCTTCTTGGGACCTGCTTTAGAACTACCAATTGCCTCTCTTTGTATATTATCGTCTCATCTCTTGTTCAATTTAAAATTTCATCTCGGACTGATTTTTTGACAAACTTCATGTGCACTTCCCTTGGGAAGTTGTGTCTTTTCGCACAGTTCTTTTGAATTCTATAGAGTTCATCTATCTCATTCAACATCTCTTCTTTCTCTGTTCTGAGTGCCCTTGCTATCAGTTCTGCCATAGTACATGGTAGATCTTCTCCCTTTTCCTCTTTCATGTTTTGGAATCTGATTCTAGAAGTATTACCATCGTTTCTAACTCCTTGTTTGCCTGGATCAGTTTATCTACTCTTTCTTCTTCTTTCTCCATTCTATCATCCATCTCCTGTAGTTTCTGTTCATTTTTGATGATCTGTTCTTGAAAGTTTTCAAATTGCTTATCCATCTTCTGTATTTTTTCTTTGAGTTTTCCAGGGTCATTCCTCACCTCTCTTATCTCTTTTTTCATTTCATCACGGTTTCTGGCCATCACTTCCTGCATTGATTGCAACATAGCCTGTAGGTCTTTAAATGAATTTGACCTCTCTCTCTGCAACTGTCAAATGACTTCTGGTTCGAAAGGCTGGAGGCTGCTGAGGACGCCTGGGAGGCTGGCTTTTTCCCTGTCCCAATCTTTGTTAAGTTTGTGATGCTTGTCACGTTTAACAATTTTTCCGCTACCTTATTTATTTTCCAGCATTCCCACCTCTTGTAAACCCCTCTAGTACTTAGTCACAGTTGGACAATCAGTATTAGCCAAAATATATCAGTCAGCCTTTTCCCAAGCCCTTCTAATGTCTCTATTATCTCTATTATCCTATTTATAAGCTTAATAAAGGTTGTAGCCATACTTATGTAGTAGTAATTAAGTAATAATATAAATAATAGTGTATAATAGTAATACTGATAATATATGTAGGGATAATATCAATACAGCTTTATAATAGCAATCCTATATAATAATCCTGCAAAATAACAATAACAATCTTGCTAATAGCTGAAATAATAGTAATAATGATCACTTTACCAACAATAATGATAATACCATAGCAATAATGTCAATACTAATGACACTGGCAATAGTAGTAATCCTGGTGATAGTATTGATTAGAATTCTTTATTTGCCAAGTGTTATTGGACACACAAGGAATTTGTCTTGATGCAAATGCTCTCAGTATACATAAAAGAAAAGGTACATTCATCAAAAATTGGAAGGTACAATACTTAATAATAGTCATAGGGTACAATAAGCAATCAAACCATACTAGGAAACAGTCAGTATAAATCGTAAGGATACAAAGAACAAAGTTACAGTCATACAATCACAAGTGGGAGGGGATGGGTGATGAGTGATGAGAAGATGAATAGTAATAGTAGTGCAGACTTTGTAAATAGTTGAACAATGTTGAAGGAATTATTTGTTTAGCAGAGTGATGGCTTTCAGGAAAAAATATTGCCCTTGTGTCTAGTTGTTCTGGAGTGCAATGCTCTATAATGTTATTTTGACGGAAGGAGTTGAAACAGTTTATGTCCAGGATGTGAGGGATCTGTAAATATTTTCACAGCCCTCTTTTTGACTTGTGCAGTATACAGGTCCTCGATTGAAGGCAGCTTGGTAGTAATTGCTTTTTTCTGCAGTCCTAATTATCCTCTGAAGTCTGTGTCTGTCCTGTTGGGTTGCAGAACCAAACCAGACAGGTGCAGATGATAGACTCCATAATTCCTCTGTAGAATTTATAGAGGTGCAGATGATAGACTCAATAATTCCTCTGCAGAACTGTATCAGCAGCTTCTTGGGCAGTTTGAGCTTTTGAGTTGGTGCAGAAAGAACATTCTTTGTTGTGCTTTTTTGATAACTTTTTGATGTTGTGCTTTTTTGATAACTTTTTGACTTTTTGATGACTTTCTGATGTCATCTACTGCTGATATCAGCAGTCTCTACTGCTGATATTGTGTTCTCTAGTATTATAAGAGGTGGTAGTTTGGGAGGGTTTCTTCTAAAGTCTACCACCATTTCTACGGTTTTGAGTGTGTTCAGTTTGTTTCCGGTTACACAAGGCAAGCTGTACAACCTCCTGTCTGTATGCAGATTCACGTTGTTCGAATGAGACCACACGTGTTTTGTGATCATCAGCAAACTTCAGTAGTTTTAACGGATGGATAATTGAGATGCAGTTCATTGATATATAGGGAAGAAATTAGTGGGGTGAGAAAGCGCACAGCACTTGTTGCTAGTTGTTACGAGGTATCAGATGGGATTCTGCATAGCTTTCACCTTTGCTTCCTGTCTGTTAGGAAGAACTTCTGATCACCATTACAAGTGTTTCACGTTACTCCTAGTTCGGTTAATGTACTTAGAATGAGCGTCTGAGAATGATCGGTATTAAATGGCTGAAACTGAAGTGTTAAAGAGACCATTGACGTAGGTATTTGGAGAGTTCAAGGTGTCGTAGGATGTAATGCAGAGCCTAATCTGTCAAGACTATATCTGTCGCGTATCTATTTGCTTGGTATGCCAAATTGCATGGAGTCTTAACAGCACGATCCGTGATGGTATTTCAGGTGGAAGCACTCAGTCTTTCCAAATATTTTCATACTTACAGATGTATGAAGAGCAAACTGAGTTTTATCATTTTTATTCCTGCTAAGCAGGGACTTTCTATCCCACTAGGCAGCACTGGAGAATAGAGACTCAAAGAAGGGAATAGCACAATCTTTATATCCTAACTCGAGATTTGGTTGAAGGAGGGCCAATTGGTCGCACAGACTTCATTATGCAAGTACGGCGTTATCTTGGTCTGGCTCTGGTGCTCTCTTCTCTGGCTTTTGTCTGTGAAATGATTTGTAGTCTTTTTCTATGATCACTACGAGTTGTGAACCCAAAGGTGCTGGAGGCCACTAGTTTAGAGGCTTGGTGTTTGTTAGACAGACTGACTGGCGAGCTTGTGGAGATACGTGGGCGCTATCGTTAGTTTCTTTCAAACCTGCAAGTAAATAATCATTCAGATCATCCTGCCTAGTTGTTATTTCCTTGCGCCAGGAAGAGTCTTCATGTTGGCAACCGATATTTTAAAGGCAGTCTTTCCACATGTTTGCTAGTGTCATTGTTGAGAACTGATTCCTTAACTTTTCAGAGTCAGCTTCTTTTTGCTGGCTCTCGATCTCTTTAATATAGTTGTTTCTGGCCTGCACTATACGATTCACTATTCATATGGTCCCTCATGGAGATTCCTCCCCCACTACTACCTCTTGCACGTTTAGCGTCTTAATCGAGATCGTTTACCTGTAGAACAAGGTTTATTTCTTCACTTATAACATTTGCCAGGTTCTTGTTGCGGTACAGTAAGTCTTCAGCCTGACCATTGATGTTACAGTATTTGTTAGCTCATAGGTCTGCAGATGAATATCTTCAAAAACATTCCATCAGTGACAATCACAGGCAGCTGGAGTTCCCGAGCTTTGGCACATCACAAACCAAGTCCTTCAACCTGATTTAATTGTGGTTTATGGTTTAAGTCTTGCGCGTGTCTGTAGACCGCGTACAAGGTGAATATGCAGTGATCATAGTGCTTAGTCCTAAGCTGCGCACGGCCGTAAAGACCTATAAGCATCTTTCATGTCTTATAGCAATGTGGTCTAAGATATTCTGTGCCCTCTGGTGTGGGACAATTTCAACATGCTGGAAATATGTTTGGTGAGCCTATTGATTAATCTTGCTTGATTGATCCCTAGAATGATGGGAAGGGATCTGGTTATTTGTCAGCGTCCATAATTTGATCAGCAGGTGTTATGATGCCTTGTTTACAACAAGTTGGAGCGAACATACACAGCTATTTAGGAGAAATGGAGAGAGTAAACTCACGTGGAGAGTAAAATGCTTGCCAGTTGATATGTAAAGACTCTAAATTTTCATCACAGAATTTATATATTATAGTTATATCCTGAGACCAGCTGTTGTTGATATATAAACAAAATCCTCCACCCTTTGTTTTACCTGATATCTCTTCAATTCTATCTGATCTAAATATCTGAAATCCTGGGGTGTACATGGTGGTGTCCCCTGAACTTATGGATTAAGTTAGGTTTCAGTAAAACAAAGAACTGTTGAATTGTAGAAATCAGAATTCCATCTATTTAAAAGATGTATTTCATCCATCTTGTTCGCAAGTGAGAGTAAATTAGTCAGAAAGATTGAAGGGAGAGGTTTCCCCCCCACCCCCATTCCTCAGTCTATTTAAAATTCCTGCTCGTTTACCTTGTCTCCTTTTGCAGCACTGCCGCACCTTTCCTTTGTTTGTTGTAATCCATAGCACCAGGAAATTAGTTAGAATCTCCTCCGTGTTTTCTGAGGAATCAGAAAGCTGCTCCTTAAGGAAACATTACCTAATTCTTAGCAGATGTTCTTGTGAGTATGAAATCCACAATGAATTGAAGATAATAATAAAAAATAAATCTTTAGAGAGCATTTCACCAAGGCAGCCGTCGTCGGCGTCATCTTGGATCACTCATGATGATAGAACCAGAGAAATTCAGTCTTAGAAATACCAATTATGACTGGGTTCCAAAGGGCACACCTTTGCCCTTAGGCTCCTTTATTACTGTTGAAGAGTAATTTTTTTATTGATGTATCAAATGTCTATGTATCCCATAGTCATTGAGTATATTTCCCAAGATCTTATTTGGCTGTAATAGTCTTTGATTGTAATCGTGCTGTAGTTGCTTTTGTTATATATTGGAACCCCATTTGTCCACCAGGCTGAGAAGTTGTAGAATACAGTTTTACTAAGAGTATAAATGAAGAAGAGGAAGTCAACAGGTCTAAAGTCACAAAAAAGCACAGTTCCTCTCAATCATATGCTTAAGAGATATATACCCACTTTGACCAGCAAGTGTCTACCTTTAGTCTCCTGTCAAAATGCACTGTCAGTATCAATGTCCAGGAGAGCCATTTTAGTTTCCATGTTTCACGCTCACTTTCAGCCCCTTATGATTGTTTTCCACCTGGTTTCATCTAGATCAGATAATGAAGACTATTGCTCAAACTAAGTAACCAGACAACAAACTGTTTATACAGACACTGAAATTGTTGCTCTTTCTTTATATAGTAAAAGTAAAAAAAAAATTACCAAAAAGAAAAAAAAACAAATGCCTCACCACAATCGGACAAGATCTCACAAACAAGTTGGAACATGGCATCAATAAAATATCCAACAAACTCCAAACCCCAACACATGGCACTCTGCAAAAGAAACTTGCCAAGATCACCCCATAGCACCAGATGACAACTTTGACACATGGATGAAAAACCTATCCAACAGAACATTATCAAAAGAGAAAAAAGCCATACTCACAAATGGCCTCAATTTCAACCACAAAAATGTGCACCTGGTTGACTTCTTACTAATTTAGAATCCATACTAAAAACCAACCCACCTCGATCATGAAATGCAGGAAGACATCAAACAGAGGATCATCCCCAAAATCCAGAGGAACAGACACAACAGGTCTCAACCAAGAGGAATGGCACACACTAAAAAATTGAAAAAGGATGTCTTCCTGCCAACAGACAAAGGTAGACTCACCATCATAATGGACAAAACTGCTACATCAACAAATCCAAGGACCTACTCATGACACCAGCATCAAAAACAATAGCAAAACAAAATATATTTTTTCGGAGTATAAGAAACTCTGAAGTGTAAGACTCATCTAGCTTTTGGGGAGGAAAACAAGAAAAAAAAATCTGCCTCTGTCTCCCAACAATTTGCCTCCTTGCAGCAAACAGTAAACAGCCACATCCTGATTAGCACCAGCAGTTGTTGGTTGGATAGGCCTCCCAACAATCAACTGTTTCAGGCTTCAGGGATTGCCATAGCCTAATACTGTCTCCGCGCCCTCCATTTTCGGTCTCCGCATCCCATTTTCAGCCTCCGCATGCCCCATTTTCTGTCCATTCAGGGCTGTTTGCTGCAAGGAGGCAAACTGCTGGGAGGCAGAGCCAAAGGGTGGGGGATGGTGAGTAGGTGGGGCTTTGGCAACATTTGTTGTATAAGATGCAGACATTTCTACCCACTTTTGGGGGTGCAAAAAGTACGTCTTATACTTCGAAAAATACGGTAAAACACTCTGACGAAAATGGAAAAAGCAGAGCAAATAACTTCCAAGAAAGGAAATACCAACAACCACAAGGAGTCCACAATATCAAAGTTCTAGGGATTCCCCAAGGTGCACAAAAATGGAACCCCCTACACCCCATTGTAGCACTCCCTGGAGCACCAACCTACAAACTAGTGAAAGCATTACAAAAAAGACTTTGTCACTTCGTTGATGGTTCGACATTTTCCAATGAACACTGAACAAATTCCTTCAACTAATCAAAAACATCCAAATAAACACCAAAGCAATTATGCTCTCCTTCATTACCACTGCATTATTCACTTCCATTAATATTAACCTAGCCAAACAAACATCCACAACCTGCTCACAGAAGACAAAAACACAACCAGAAAACACTCTGTCTATATCCACAGATGTGTCTGACAATACATTTCAAGTTTAATAGCAAGATCTACAAGCAGATACAAGTCAGACCCCTGGGATCATACATATCCAGCCTCATAGCTGAGGCAGTCATGCAAAAACTCAAACACACTGTCCTGCCAACCATCCAACCTAAACTTTGGGTCTGCTACAGGGACTACAACTGCTACATTCATCACCCTCAAATGATCCAAACTAGAAAAGATATATTGCCTGCTCAACAACATGTTTACTGGCATCAGGAAGGAAGATAAGGATGAACAACTCTAAAACTCAACTTCCTTGACATGGGCATATGTATGACCCCAGGAGTCACAAGAATGGTGAAACTTGTGTATACCAGAAATCCATGCACATAAAATAAAATCCTCAACTTTTCCAGCAACCACCCCACAGAACACAAAAGAAGCTGTGTCCAGACCTCTTCAGAGCCAGAACACACTGCAGCACCAAATCCCTAAGAAAAGCAGAGGACAAATACTTCAATATTTTTCTCTGCAATGGCTACCCCAGGAATTTTATACTGCGATGTATAACACCAGCCTCAAAAAGCCACACAGAAGGACAAAGGCACATCAGAAATGGCTGTCAGGCTACTGCGACCCCTAGGAATAACAACAGCTCACAAATCTACTTTTACACTCAAGACAGAAACTTGCAAAGGTCAAAGAGAGAACATGGAAGGAAGACAGCACCAACATTATACAGAATCAATTGCAACAATTGTAACCAGTTCTACATGGGGTAGACAGGATCACAGTTAAAAACCAGAATCCATGAACACCCTAGTAGGCTGTCAAATAGCATAATGCAAAATCCCTGATCGCCAGTCACACCAATAACAAACAATACCTGTTTGATTGGGATAAAGCCAAAGTCATTGGCCACACCAAAACCCATCAGGCACATGAGTTTTTCAAAGCCTGGCATTCTACCAATGGGTCCATCAACAAACATACTGACTTAGAACCAGCATAAGAAACGATAAGGAAACGGACCAACCGTACCACCAACTGGCAACAGAATCAACCATCTCCTCACCAGTTAAATTCCATGCTTCACAGCAACCAGTCAGAAGTCACCAGAATCAGTCTTGTGACTCAATCAGTTTGTGATTCAACCAGTCACAAGACAAACTGACCACCCAGAACCTATGTAAACAAACTTCACCCAAAATCCCACTGAAGAAATTACCTAGTTTGGGAATGAAATATCTGACAGTCAAGCAGCAAGGTTGGAGGACAAATCTCTGCCTGTAGCTTGTTTTAACCATTCATAATCCTTTTTTACTTACTTATAGTATATTTCAAATTTAAATTTTGGTAATTTAAGCATGCAATGTAAGAAAAATATTAATGATAGATTTTTTATGTTTGATTTTTGTCTATAAGTAACTGAAGACTGAACAAAATTCCTGCTCTACAATGAAAGAATACAAGATATTAAAATGGAAAACAATTGATTTACCATGTTATCCACAGTACCTGAGGTATCAGAGGAACTGCTCACTTTCTTGGATGGAACTGATTTAGCAGCACCATTTGCTGAAACAGCTTTGGCAGAGCATTTGATCAAAACTTTCTTATCTTCTTCAGAGCTAGACTCTGCATAAAACACACATAGCTTTTATTTATACTGGCACATTTAATTTTACCTCAAAAATGTTGAAAGGTATTGACAACATTTTATATTTGGCTGCTTGTAACTATTAACACTATACAACTGCCTAATAGAAAAATCATATGACAGGGTATTTACCTGAATCACTCCCTAAAGAATTATTTCCTTTTTGGATAGAAACAGGAAGAGATTTGAGGGCAAATGCTTTTTTAATCACAGACTCCTGAGCTAGAGACAAAAATATAAAGGTTTCATTATATTCCCTGCGACAATTCCAAGATAGATATGCTTTCAAGCTCATAGATATGCTTTCAAGCTGGGATCATGCAGCAATATCTACAGGTACTATGGCATCCTAGTTGTCTTTAGCAGAAATAATTACAAATACTTTTTATAGATTGAATAAGAACTATCTGTTCTGTTTATGCTAAGCATTATAACATTCAGGGACTATGTATTATTAATGCAAAGTACCTTTTTATGAACCTAATAATATACAGTGTTTAACTGAAAATAACTTACCCCCAAAATAAGACCTAGTCTGATTCCCTGCCCACACCTAGTAGAAGTCCTAGTTAAGACCTGCTGACTCCACATCACTGCCGCGAGGTCAGGTAAGTGAGGTGGCAAAGTGGGTGGAGCTGCCTCACATGCCCTGCACCCGTACACCTCAGGACCCCCACAGCCAGGCCACCCACATCCCAACATTATAACCAAGCAGGAGGCCAAGTGGCGCACAGCCATGAGGCAAGGTGAGGGGGGTTGGAACTGCCCCACATACCCCACCCCGTGCACCTCAGGACCCCTGCAGCCAGCCCATCCATGTCCCAATGGCAGCACTAGCAGTCCTGTCCAGCAGAAGCCCACGAGGCCACCAGCCCACTTCTGCTTGCTCAGGCACAACCGAGTAGGAAGCACTCACAGACAGTTTGTATTGGATTCCTCTCCCTCTCCTTCCCTCCCTCCCTCTCTCTCTCTCACACACACACATGCGTTGGATTGGATCACTGTCTCTTTTCCTTCCTTCCTTCCTTCCTTCCTTCCTTCCTTCCTTCCTTCCTTCCTTCCTTCCTTCCTTCCTTC
>BHFT01032216.1:0-19024 GCA_004320025.1 Laticauda laticaudata
CCCCTGAAATTTTGCTCGTCCGCTGTGTCCTTTTTGCATATGTTTTGCATCCGTCGGCCAGTGGGACCTAGCCTTAATATATTATGCTGAAACACTATCATCTGAATTAATAAAAGTATATGTGTTCGGCCTTCAGAAGGCATCTCTCAGGCACCATTTCACTATGTTGCGATAATACACTTCTGCTGTCTATCTTAAATATAATAATTAATTATAAAATATAATGCTTAGCAGTTG
Source organism: Laticauda laticaudata (assembly GCA_004320025.1). Classification (NCBI taxonomy): domain Eukaryota; kingdom Metazoa; phylum Chordata; class Lepidosauria; order Squamata; family Elapidae; genus Laticauda; species Laticauda laticaudata. Next base: position 238 of record BHFT01032216.1, read on the forward strand.
ATAAGCCATGTTTAGTGACCATATAATGTGACTATTGAATTTGTTTCCAGAAAAAAAATCAACTATCCTTACAGAATATTCCAACAATTTCCTTAATCCCATCAATTCACCTGGATGTTAGCATTCTTCTGTTTTCTTCATCTAGGCCTAGTAAAACATTTTTTCCTCAAGTTTGTCATCTATTTAAATCAGATGACCACCATGTTTTTGGTTGCTCATCATCACCTCAAGAGAATAGCTAATTTTTATCTGGTCCACTCTGATTCTTATTACAGGTCACACTTGAAGATGACTTTCCTTTTTATTTATTCTTTCTCATTGTTTGGCCTTTAATTTATACATTATAACAACTGTCTGTTCCACATCATCTGTTCCTATCCTGTCTTTTTTATAATATATAAATAAATACACATTTGCATTATAAGTTCAACTGACATGGGGATAGTTGCTTCTTGTCCTTTGTAAAGATTCCTCAGAACACCCTGGTATTCTGGTACTTCTATTAACCTCAGTATGATCTACATTCTAACATGATTTACACATTGATAAAGTTTGCTGTAATCGGCAATTTATAGTTTTCCTATTTCTTTCCATAATTTCTTGTTCTTTAACATGTATTAAGTATGCTCTATCTATTACTTTCATAATTCTGTGTGTTCTCCAGTTCATATCTACTGGCTCACTCCAACTGAAGTAGGGACAAAGGCATGAACCAAGACCAGATAAAAATTAGAAGTGTCACAAAACTGTGGGACTGTCTCCAACTGATTTGGTTCATCCCATGAGATCTGACAATGTGGACATTCATCTGTGGGATAGTCTTATTCGTTAATATTTTTGTTCTAATCTCACGTTGGCCTCTCAGAGTCACAATCTGCAATTTGGCCATCCAAGTACATTGATTAAACCAATTAATCTAAGTGGAGTGCCATATTCTGGGAAAAAGGTGGGATATAAAACTAACCAATGTATAAATCTTCTGGTGACCACATTTTTTTCAGTTTCAACCTTTGCATTGAATCACCTATTAATAATACTATGCTCTGTTTTGAAATTTTGTCTAGCACCTTTTGTAATTTGCTAGATAATTTCTTACCTCTTAATTCCATTTTCTGTAGTGGACACACTCACTCTTTAACACTGATCTTATTGAATTTTAGTAGTTTTCTTAGCTAAGACATTTTATTATTGCAATATAGTTGAATACATATTTACTGATGCTCTTTTTGAGTATCATTGTCACTCCATTCTTATGTATATATTGCCCTAAGTAATGTATCATGTGATCATTTGAAAAAAACACCCTATTTTATTGTGTTTTTATTTCTACTTTGACAACTTGAAAATGCTTCCACATTCTTTTTTTAATACGACATATTATTTAGTTTAATTTTATTTAGTTTAAGTTTATTCAGTATCTTTTGAACAAAGAGGACATAATGGCAGGACTGAGAAAAAAGGATAAGGACATAGATGACTTCATGAAATAGATCAGCATAACTGTGATCCTAGCTATAAACTAAGTAAGAAATGGGTGGAAATGTCTAGGACTGGCTCTATTCTGATTATACAATTCCCAGAAGACAATTGTATTCACAGCATTGCTCAAATGGCTTCCACTGAAAAGCAATTAAATTTTTGAAAAATCTCGTAACTGCTGGAGATGACATAACACCCATTAATTACAATGTTCAGTGAGGTCACACCTGTGAATTATGAGGTGAATTCAGAACTGTTATTCATAAATTAGAATCATACTTTCAATGCTTCTGAAAATGTGCATATTGATAAGGAAGGATTAATGTGATTACTCCATAGTTTAAAATATGTACTAATTGCACCTATTATAGAATTTCAAAGGATACTATTGAAAGTCCTTTATCCTGAATGGCATAAAGCATCACTTTAAAGAATAGAAGATAAACACTTCTTAGCACTCAAAAGGGATAGTGGTGTGATTATCCTTTGATAACCACACCTTGTGTTGAGTATAATTGCTCCATTATCTTCTGCTACATCAAGCAGAAACAAACTCTCAAGTCAGTCTGCATTGGAAGAGGCAGGAGAGTTCCAGAGGACAAGTCTACTCAGACACAAACTTCAAGTTCACACTAGGATTTGACCTCTACCTCCTATATATTCATGTATATGATTTCCTGTCGATTAACACTGCTGAATGGTTCAGTTATATATATAATGACTGTTGCACACATTTATTATCATGTGTATGTACAATGTAGCATTAAAGTATTTTCTCAGCTTCTGAATTTTTAAAACACAACCAAATCTACTTGCGTTTAAATATCTGCAGATTATAATTCCTATAGTAATTCAACTGGCATTAGGACCTGGGTGACAGGTTATTTTTGGTAGTAATTAACAGTAAAAAGTCTTCACAGTGTAGAAAGTTACAGATTAAGGCATTTGCTTCTTCACCCTGCATTCCAGAAGTCTTTTTTTTAAAAAAGGAGCAGAGTTTATAGGATGAGACTGGTATAAGGTCATCTGCCTTGGAGATTACTTGTACAGCTGCTTTGTCATTAATAGAACAGGCAAAAGGGTTAAAACAACTTCAGGGATTTTTCAAAAGGCCTTTTGGGCTGATAATCACGTCCTATGGACCATTTTTGTCTAATCCTGAAAACATTCTGCAGGGTCCTCTTGTGTGTGTGTATTTGGGGGGGGGGAAAGGGGGGAGGTTTACGNTCTTGTGTGTGTGTATTTGGGGGGGGGAGAAGGGGGGAGGTTTACGGATTTAAAAAGATCCACTAATTACGGGAATTTAAAAGAACAGTTCAGATAATATAGGCAGAGCTAGTGTTTCAGTTCACATTATTATAGACATAAGCTACAGGTATATCAAAGGACCACCAAAGGTGCCAACAACATTCATTTTCAAATGCATAACTCACTCTGACTTGAAAAATGCTATAAATTCATCTTATTTGAAAAGTGGAACAAAGGGGGGGGGGGGGGGAAGACAACNGGGGGGAGGAAGACAACCTCTATCCTAAAGGGAATTTAACAAGAATGGGGCTTTTCTTTATATCTGCAATTTTAAGACTCTAAACCACATCAACTCCAAAATTGCCATCAAATTGTCTGAAATCAATTGTCACAATGACACTTCTTTTATTTTCCTCTATTTTTCCCTTCCCACATTCTTCCTCCCTTCTCTGTGCTATGATTCTGGAGATTATTATTATTTTTAACATCTTGGCACCTTGGCTCTGTAATTGGTTAAGAAATAATGTGCAAAACTCAAAAGTTAAGTTATAAAAAGGCGTTTTAAAACAAATGATTTGACAGCTGCAAATGCTGGATAACACCTAGATGCATTATAAAAACAGTGTGGATAATTACTTTTATTTCTCTTCAAAAATAAAAAGGCTCTGTGGACCAAGGGCCTATCTGAATTTCCCTGCAGCTCAGTTAATGTGCTATAATCCAAATCCTGTTGTCACCTCAACCTAAGTCTCTTATCATTCATACATCAGTACGAATGAGGGGCAATGTCCCATGATTCCAGGAGTCTCCCTTTGAAGAATTCACATAATTACCACACTAATTACGTTTTTTGAATAATCAAATGAAGTGAGTCTATGGGAGTTACTGGGCATAAATCTTGGACCAAGAAAATGTTAGTTCATTCCATGGTGTAAACTGACAAGAAGTTGAAGAAATAAAATGAAAAGACAAGCATCTTCAATAATTAGAATTCCGTAGAGAAGGAATAAAAGAAAATGTTATTGCTTAATGACAAGTACATTTAAATTGTTAAATTGTTGTCTAAAGATCCAAAGGTAAGCCTTCTTAATTCACCATTACTTTTTTTGTTATTAGGAAAACATAATTGTGTTAAATAAATAGTGCTGGAGTACTTCACAAAGTACTGACAACAAAATTATAGAAATCTTCATATTAAGAACTGTCTAGTTGGCTGTTAGAAACAATTTCAGATCATAACCCATTAGCTGAATTCCTATAAGTTTTTGATTGCCACCCAATAACCCCAGATACATGCTTTAAGTTAACACAGATTCAAATATGCCAAGTTTCTTCAAGTAAACAATGTTTAGAATTTTACAGCTGTCATACAGAGGAACTATCAGATGATATATTCAAGAAGTTCTGATGCCAAACATGTTGAAAAATGTATTTTTTAACTTTTTACATTTTAATGAAAAGCAATTCAAGATCTCTGCTTCTGATCCAGTATTGAGGTCTATGCTTATGATACCAAAATCTTTCATACTTATCAAGATGTTTCAAAATTAAAGTGAATGTATTTCACACGCCACATCTGTGATCTTCTTGCTACTTTAAATAAACTTGTTCACATGTATTTTAAAAATATGTTCTCTTTTTTTCTTCTGCTATAATTTAGTGTTGACTGAGTTGTTCTGTGGGTTTTTTAATTTGTTTTGTTTAAAACAATCCAACATCTTATATTTTTTATTGTCTTTGGCCCTTATATACTATCATAATTCATTACAGTATCTACATTGATAACTATAATTGTGAGAAATAGAGAAAACCACAGGAGGGAGGGGAAGTATATTTCAATACAGTTGAAATTTGTTTAAACATCAAATACAACACTTCAGTTATTTCTAATGGGATTTAAAGCAACTTTCAAAATATTATTCAGATAATAGCTTAGTTTATAAACCTACAAAGCTTTATGTCAAATCCCAGGAGGGATAACTTTGATTACTATAGTAATTAATGAAGTTGGATAGTGATATGGATTTTCAGTTAAGATTTGAGTTGGAACTTAATTAGTCTTCACATTATGATTTGCTGATTAATTATGGATATTTAGTTATGAAGTGAGATGTTAATTATTAATCTAAACAAAATCACCTAGTATATCAACTAATTCCTGTACTGGTGTTCATTTTCTTGTGGGCAATGTGTGTTATCTATGTACACTATGTCTGTATAAATATTTGTGTGAGTGACCATGCATGCAATACAACCCAGATTTATAAAACTAAAACTGGACCTACTCTTATGAATTAAAATATGGCCTTTCAAAAATTAAAATACTTCTGTGAATGTAAAGGTTTACATCCAAAGGGATAGCAAATACTTTCCTACCAAAGTGTTCGTATAATAATAGGGAAAACATGGGCTGGTAAAATGTATTTCAGTGTGTACTTTAACTTGGTAAAATGCTGAAATCATGTCTTATCTGAGAACTATAATGTTGTCCTTTGATTGATGGCTTTTGTCAGTTTCCCTGTTAAGCTGCAGACTGAGTTGCTATAGATATCTTTATTTTCCAACCAGCAGAAGCCTGTAGTGATGCCAAAAAAATATTAAAAGCAAACCACTAATTAGCATAATTCACTTATAACACAATCAACCCACTTAAAATACATGCACATACACACACATACACACACACACTCACACACACACACAAAGGCACAGACATGCATGCTTTTTCCCCCCCCACTCCTATTGCCCTGATCTGTTGAGAACAAAATCTGTCTGCTCTCTCCAAAAGGGGAGGGGGCTGTGATTAGCAGAAAAGGGTTAAACCAGAAAGCATCATCACCATTTCAATCTCCTGGAACTTACCCTGGTAACACAGAGTCTGAACAGGGATCTGTTTACATTATCTCTAGGATCATCTTGACAATATTTATTCTCTATTTACCTAAACGAGGCAATATGATGATATTTATTGCTTAGAAGGGCTAAATATAGACTTTTCCTGAGCGCTCACTACCATAGTGGGAGGTTTCGCTCTAATCTACATCTTTAAACTGACAAGCTGGAGAATTCCTAATGAATGCCTCTTTTCATCTGGATGTCTGTGTGTATTTGACAGTATAAATATTTAGCAATATCGGAGTCAGCTTGTGATTTCACCCAGATGGACTGACTGATGCTTCAGTTTGACGCTGCCAAAGACGATCCATGTCATTATACAAGCAACCCCTCTTCCTTTCTAAGAGCAATTAGATAGTCAAAGGCAGCAACTCCAAATAGTGAAGGTATCCTTAGAATCAGCTGACAACTCTGAGGGATACCTTACACATGGTACTTAAATTATTACTTGCCTGCTTTCATGAATCATGGGATTAAAATGTTCCCTTCTTCAAGTACATGTAAACTGTTGGCTTTCTTATGCCTAATTTGCAAGAAATGAAGGACTGGCTGATTCACATTGAGAAATGTACTACCCTTGCTTGTCACTTTTGTAAACTGCATGTGTTATGTTGAGGAAATATATTTATTATAGATTGCATAGGTTGCTTAAATGATGTATTTTGCAAGTAATATGCAATTAGTGTGAACATGCAGTATACACACAGAATTTGCCATGCTGTACTATATACTATACTACATATTCACATCTATGCTATGAATATGTCAGGGATAGATCATTATATCATTCTTGCTATTCCATAGACATTTGGTAATTGATTCTGGTTTTAAACATGACCTGATTCCATCTGCATGTATCATCTTTCATCAACAACAAACATCTATTCTTACTAATGCCCAAGAATTTAATGTGCAATAGAACTGTGGCAATTACTTTCTTGTAAACTGTAATGTTACATGTTTTTATCTGAAATAATTACATCATAATTCATTGACATTTACTTCTGAGGAGGAATATACTCTGAATATAAAGGATTGCATTGCAAGGTACAACTGTTAGGTGCAAAGAATCAGGACCACATCTTGAGTTCCAGTTATGAAAACTTATTGCCCAAGTCTATATGCAAGAATCTAATGATCAGCCAACTAATGATCAGCACTAAATTGTGGCTAGATTAGAGTCAACAGAATTCAAGGGTGCCTGTAATTGGGTTGCTTGTGGTAACATAAAGACTCCAGAAGATTCCTCTCTTGACTTTGCCCCCACGTTCTGCCTCTTCTTTTCCTACGAACAGTATATTCTTAGAGCAAGATTGTAGTTGTAGATACTTTTTATACAACAAATATTCTTCATGAATCACAACTTTATGAAAAGCAAAATGCTTTTCTATCATTTGCTATTTTTTTCAATAATGACATAAAAATCAGAAGGTATCTGTCAGCGAATTAAGGCCAAAAGTGAAAACTTACTATCTGAAACAATGAAATTCTCATATTTGTGCAGCGATCTTATAGTTTCTTCTCTTTTGCTTTATATTATACCATTAGGATCTTTGTGTAATCCAAGCATAAAATAAGAGAAAGGGCAAATAAGACATTATTCTCCCTGACATTAACACATATAGATTCTCTTGTACAATGATATCTTTCCGTATCACAAAATCTTAGCTAACGGAATTCCCAGACTTAAGGATATGGATTTCTTAATATATTCTGCAACAAATGGAATTATCTGCATTGGTAATTAGGCATTTACAACAAGCAGAGACTGGGACACTTAAGTTAAAATATATCTATAACAAGTAGTATGTCAGCTGCTTTCACATAAGCATATCCAAGGTAGTGCCTTTTAAAATATTTTTCCTGAATTTACCTAAAAAAAAGATCTTATCCAAAATAATATATTTGTTTAAAAGGTAGTGCTGTCTAGGATGAACTGATAATATAGAAATAGAAACAAGTAAGGGTTTGTTTTTTTTTTGATTAATCTTCCTGGGTGGGGGACAGAGTATTCCTTTAAAATGAGGATATCCCTTCTGCATAAGTAAGGTATTATTTGTATATGTACAATTTCCCATAAGAAACAAGTTACTATCTTTTCTATTTATTGATGGAATTATAAATACATTTGCGATTTCTCAAATCCATGCGTTATAACCTGCAATATTATTCAGAATATTCTGTTCATGAAATCATTGTGGATCTAGAGCTCAGTTAAGTCAAATATCTTTGTTGACTCTATTAAGGTATTTATTATTGGGGGAGGGGGAATGATTGGTGGTGTTAAACCTAAAGTACAAAAAAGGGAGCATGGCAGACATTGAAGGGTTATAAGAGCATGACAGATAGAATAGGATAGCATAACTTTTATTGTTATTTTTCACTGTGAGCACACCAACACATATTAAAAGTGAAATTCTGTTGCTTGCTCTAAACAGAAAGTATATATCTAACCATATACATATACACTGCTCAAAAAAAATAAAGGGAACACTTAAACAACACAATGTAACTCCAAGTCAATCACACTTCTTTTCTGGTGAAATCAAACTGTCCACTTAGGTAGCAACACTGATGGACAATCAATTTCACACGCTGTTGTGCAAATGGAATAGACAACAGTGTGGAAAGCATTAGGCAGTTAGCAAGACATCCCCCAATAAAGGAGTGATTCTGCAGGTGGTGACCACAGACCACTTCTCAGTTCCTATGCTTTCTGGCTGATTGTTTGGTCACTTTTGAATGCTGGCAGCGCTTTCACTCTAGTGGTAGCATGAGACGGAGTCTACAACCCACACAAGTGGCTCAGGTAGTGCAGCTCATCCAGGATGGCACAACAGCAATGCGAGCTTGTGGCAAGAAGATTTGCTGTGACTGTCAGTGTTATGTCCAGAGCATGGAGGCGCTACCAGAGACAGGCCAGTACATCAGGAGACGTGGAGGAGGCGTAGAAGGGCAACAACCCAGCATCAGGACCGCTACCTCTGCCTTTATGCAAGGAGGGACAGGAGAGCACTGCCAGAACCTGCAAAATGACTCCAGCAGGCCACAAATGTGGCATGTGGATGCCTCAAATGGTCAAAAACAGACTCCATGAGGGTAGTATTGGGGCTCATCGTCCACAGGTGGGTTGTGGCTTACAGCCCAACACCATGTAGGACGTTTGGCATTTGCCAGAGAACACCAGGATTGGCAAATTGGCCACTGGAGCCTGTGCTCTTCACAATGAAGGCAGGTTCACACTGAGCACATGTGACAGACATGACAGGGTCTTAGATGTGTGGAGAATATTCTGCTGCCTGCAACATCCTCCCGCATGACTGGTTTGGCAGTGGGTCAGTAATGGTGTGGGTGGCATTTCTTTAGGGGGCCGCACAGCCTTCCATGTGCTCGCAGAGGTAGCCTGAGTGCATTAGAGGTTGAGATCCTCAGACCCCTTGTGAGACCATATGCTGGTGCAGTTGGTCCTGGTTCCTCCTAATGCACGACAATGTTAGACCTCATGTGGCTGGAGTGTATCAGCAGTTCCTACGAAGACGAAAGAAGGCATTTGATGCTTGGACTGGCCCACCTGTTCCCCAGACCTGAATCCAATTGAGCACATCTGGGACATCATGTCTCGTTCCAACCACCAATGCCACACTGCATCACAGACTGTCCAGGAGTTGGGGGATGCTTAATTCAGGTGTGCGAGGAGATTCCCTCAGGAGACCATCCACCACATTATCAGGAGCCTGTAAGCCTAACCTGTAGGGAGGTCATACAGGTACGTGGAGGCCACACACACACTCATTTTGACTTGTTTTAAGGACATTACATCAAAGTTGGATCAGCCTGTAGTGTTTTTTTCCACTTTAATTTTTAGTGTAATTCCAAATCGAGACCTCCATGGATTGCTAAATTTGATTTCCATTGCTAATTTTTATGGGAGTTTGTTGTCAGCACATTCAACTATGTTATGAACAAAGTATTTCATTAGAATATTTCATTCATTCAGATCTAAGATGTCTTATTTTTGTGTTCCCTTTATTTTTTTGAGCAGTGTATAACACACATGCTATGTACATACATATATATTAAACACACACACATGTGTACATATACATATGTATATATGTATGTATGTATGTATGTATGTATGTATGTATGTATGTATGTATGTATGTATGTATATTACTCCATTTTGAATACATAGCAGAAAATGGAAATTGAGAGTAAGGAAAACAGGTCATGAAGAGATGTGTAGCATCCCAGACAATACTATGGACCCTGCTTAATCAATGCTTATATGCTGCTATGTCCTGGATAGAAGGGAGTGAACTACCAATAATCTTTTCTGCCTTCCTCACCACTTTCTACATCACTTTCCTGTCTGAATGCTTCCAAACCAGACTGTCATGCAGTATGACAGAATGTTCTTGATTGTCCCTCTATAGAAAGTGATAAGGACAGGGGAAAGAAGATGTACTTTTCTCATGCAACAAAGAAAATGTACAGATAGATGTACAGAAGAGATGAGTCCCATAAATTCCATTCTTCCTGATTGGTGTACTGGCCTCTGTACAAGATCCAGGTATCTCATTGGTGGAAAAGAGTGGATTCTTAGAAATGCAGGAAGCTTCTGAAAAGCTTGAAGTGAGCAAGGATGGGCTCCAAGCACAAGCATGTTGGCTTAACTGTACTGAAAAATGAAATGTCCAAATGGCTACAACCAAAACCCTCCATTTTTCTTCTCTGAATGAATTGTATTTACTCTAATGACATATAATAGCCTGGAACTACATCTAACCTGGGTATACGATGGCAACTGTTTACTGAGAATTAAGAAGAAAATAGCAAATCAAGCAAAGGAATCTGAAGTGTATAAATTAACCTCCCACATGCCCACATAATTTCCCCCTACAGATGATCTATAATGCCGTCTCTGGGTTCCATTTAATTATTTATTTTCTGTACCACACAAATAAATAGTTTAAGCTTCAAGTATCTAATGCGTCAAAGCATGTGTGATAAATTGATGCCAAAATGTAGCTAATTAATAAGTCTGATGTTGTTTGGAGTTAAACAGATGCTGTTTCAACTGTAGCTATTAAACTATAATTATAGCCTATATTCTGCAAATGCACAGGTATGATCCAAATTAAAACAGATTGAAAGGGGAAAATGTAATAATGTGTTGTAATCTAAATACCACGACTAATAAAGAAATGTTTGAGAAGAAGTCATGACTTTGTAACATGCAATGATATATTAATGTGGTCAGTATAAAAGTAGCACTCCCCCCCCAAAAAAAACCCCAAGCTGCTTTTTTTTAAGGTTTGTAGTAATTCCATAGAAGGTTATTTATAAAATATGTTATTCCTAAAAATAAAGTGCAAATCACACAATGCCTCAGTTGAAGTAAAATCAATGTTTCCTTACTGAATTCAGTTGTATGAATCTAGCTGTTAACACTGGCTTCCAAGGTGTACATTTATGCAGAGGAAACAAAATATTTTAACACTAGTTTTCATTACATGTCAAAAATGCAACCCTGAATGCTTTTTTCTTTCTTGCTGGGGAACAAAGTGCTTATCATTTCCCCCCTCCTTCCTGTTGTCTTAAACTGATATATCTAGAAAGAATGAATTGGTGAGATGGGGAGAAACTGGAAGTTAGAAATTCTATCATTTTTGAAGTAAAGTTTGAGAGGATCTGATTAGGTCTCACAGTGCAATGCCAGGTATCCGGTTTTTGCCAAAGGGCCAGCTATTATTATTAACATCATTTGTCTGAATCATTACTCTGCACCTTGGTTCAGCAAACACTATGAAGATGGCATGGTAATAAATGACCGCAGGATTCTTCCTTGCTTCAGCCTGTTTTTATCTGCCACCTCTCCACCGTCAGGTCCTTCTTTCTGAACCTCTCTGAATCCCCAACAGGGACGGGGCATCTATTTGTTTTCCACTAGGTTATCACACTGTCTATTGTTGTTTGCACTAAAGGGTACAAATTCAATTCATTCTTGTGACATAAAAGCACTGATACAGTAAATTTTTTGCCCAAGAGAAAACACAACAAAGTTGCTGAATACAAGGGATGATATGGACTGCTAGTATGTATGTGAAGGAGCTCTCCAAATCAACGTTACTTACCGAATGCCTTTTATTTTTTCTCTGGTCTAGAGTCTAGACAATCAAAAAGATCACTCCTAACTTATTTTAACCTTCATTGACTGGCACTCATGTCTGTTAAAAGAGTTAAATAGGAAGGCAGGAAGAGCAAGACATATTCTCAGCACATACAAAAACAAACAATCAGAGAGATAAAACTGGCTACCATAGTTGACAAGAGTTGGAGATTAACCACTTCTTGTATTAGACACTGTTAAAAGCAAATTAAAAGCAAAAAAAAAAAAAGTGATTGTGTGGAACTGAGGCCAACTGAAGCACATTTCTAACTGAAAAGGTGCCAAAAGATGACCAGAAATATGATACTGCTATCTTGAGTTTTTGTCTTTGCAATATGAATGCCACAGTAGTCAATTTTAATTGTCACTACCAAATATGGAAAAGCTAATTAGACTGTAATCTAGGAGCCAAAATGAACAAATTCTGGATATGAAAATGAACTCCAATGTTTCCCATAGATCAGGGTGCAAAGAATTTAAAAAAATAAGGAGGAGATGAATACAAAAAAAAAGACATACTGTATATTCTATTCACTTCAATGATTAGATGGTTTAGACCAAGGCTGTCAAACTCCCAGCCCACAGCCACGCCCAGTTTAGCAAAGGGGAGAAAGTCCTGATATGTCACATGACATTGTCATGACACCACAAGTTTGACACCCCTGGTCTAAATATATTTGAACACTGACATTTATATTTTTGGGGTTCTACTAATCTAGTTGAAATGTTAATTTATATTGCTGGTCCATGTATGATAATCCAATATGCTAAATAATTAAATAAATAAGTAAAACTAGGAACCTTGTCTCAATGTTCTAATTTAACAACAACAACAACAAGAAAATCCTTAAAAAGTCTTGGGAGCAAAGATAAATGAATGCATGAAAGAAACATAATAAGCAACAGGGCTTGTTGGTTTTTGCATTGGTTTTGTTCACACCAAACCAAATCTTATAAATCCCTAGAATCAATGGTATAAAAATCTTATATCATAACAGTTCCTAGAATGTTATATCTTTCAACACAGTCCTGCCAGCAGTTAAAAAGCTGTCACTTGAAAATCACTGGTTAATCTAGCTTGTGCAAAGATGGATTTTAATGAAAGTTTAATGAATGATAAATACTTGTTTCTTGATAAATGTTTAATTATGGCAATAATTACCAACTGCTGAAAACTACTGTTGTGTTAATAATGGCATTTTAGTACACAAGCAGTTCTGTAAGTCATGGAGCTGTTAAAGATCAGAATCCCATCTGTCTAATCTAAACTAGTAAAACAAAAGAAAAAGGAATTAATAATTTGAAAAATTACCCATATATTTAAAAATGATTTCATTTCATTAAAAAATTGATTCTCTTTTCAATAATGGAAACAAATAGTCCTTAAAGAAATAATGGTACATATCAACATTCCTTATCACTATGAGTTGCATAATAAAAAGATAAAATAGACAAAATTCTCAGGAGACACCATTTCTGTGATTCTTCAAGTACAAAGTTATTTGAATTTCACTTTAGGAAGAGATGTATAATCAAATTGTGGTCTTAATTTATTGTTTTCATGACTGTGCAGGAATAAATAAATAGTGACATAAAAGCTAAAATTTTCAGAGGGTAATATTCTTCTGAACTATATCCCTAGTACCTGGAATTTGATAACTGGATTACACTATATTGATTACAAGAAAGTTATTTCATTTTAAAGACAACTGTAGATAGTAAGGAAAATGACCTTCATGGAAATAAGTTGTTGCATGCAAAAAAGGGGCTGAAGCATTTTTTAAGTTCCAAATGAGATAACACTGAAAGTGACTCAGGAAAACACCTCACCAATTCACTGAACTTTAAGAAGTATAGCACAGTCAGACTTGAAAGAGTCTATTATTACAGTCTATATCAGTAAAGGTAGTTTTAGCCTTCCAATGGATTTTGATTTTCTAGTCAAGTCTACTTCGTGGATCTGACATTACCTCTTCTTCTTAATTATAATTAAGGTGAAACTGAGTGAACTGCAATAGTAATAAATGCAGAAGAGTAAACAAATTGCAGGAGTACTGATAATCCTTGATCAGCCTAAAATTATTTTGTTTCAGTTATGTTTGATCTTTGGCTTGATATGTATTAGCAAAATAAAAATATGTTACTTAAAGTAACAAATTAACATAATAATACGTTACTTTAAGTTTCAAGTCACGTATTATCATACTGAAGACATGCATTTGAAAGCTCACAAAAGTAATCAGAATAATAGACCACTTGCCAATGAGTTTACCTGGATACCAATGACATTCACCCACTATTTATATACTTTCACTGTTCATGATGACTTTTATCCAGTGGCCTAATTTCAGCTTGATAGTAATTCATATAGCTTGCCATAAAACACTGGGTTTCTGGGGATATTTGAGATGAAGACAAATCGACAACACTGTTTGTATCCTAGCATTCCTTGTATCCTATCATTACATAATAATAATCACTGTCTCTGCAGTGAAATTTCTTTTCAGAAGGTTTATTCAAAAGTTGACAAATTATAACTAGATTTGTTAGCCAGCTTTCCCTACTGTAAAATCCAATTTCAATAGATCAGTGAAAGATGCCCTTGAGTTGAGGTTGACTTCTGCTAACTAACTATATGATGTTGTTTTCTTGGCCACAGTGCAAAAGTGGTTTGTCATGGTAAGGATTATTCATTTATGCCTTCCCAATCTTGTCAAAAGAATTATGGTTTCCTGGTATTCTCTCATTCAAGCATTAACTGACAGTCCATACATCATCTGACACCTGCTGTGATAATACCATTTAGAATTATATCTTTATAAGTTTGATATATTTAAACACTACATGTATCTTATCTAGTGACTCCTTACATGCTTATTCTGAAGTAATTTATACTATTGTTTTGTTTTATTTCAAAGTAAAAATCTACAGCTTTATACTGTAGTAAAGTAACTATGGTTAATTATGACTTTCTATATCTCTTTCCATGTTATTCAGAATCCCTCAGGTTAGGGACAAGCCAGTGAAAAAAATATTTGCATGCAATAGAAAAAAAGCTCTTGGACTTTTTTCTTTCACTGCCTTAATACTAAAATTTCTGTACTGTTGACATGAAAAGTGCAATCACCTTCATAAAAAACTGAGGAAAGTAAGAGCTGGACCTGATACTTTTTCTCTCTTTCCTTTTATTTTCCGAGCTCAATCAATTTTGCAAACAATTAAATGTGTAGCTAGTAGATGAGTTTCTTTGCAAGGAATCCTCTTGAGCTTTTTAAAAAAAATCTGGTGGGACTGATAAAAAAAATCCACAGGGAAAGAGCAAATTACTATGTCAATGTGCAGATACTGATTTGCTCTGACTGTGTTATTCTCACTTAAGGCCCGGTCCCACTGGCCAACGGATGCAAAATGTATGCATAGAGGACACATCTTCAGATGCCCAGATATACAATGCCAGTGGCCTCAAGGATGGGCTGGAACGCAACCTCATCATGGGTTTTCCAGATTGCCACCCGTTGGAAAATGCTAGTTTGCATCTGTTGTGTAGTCACGCACGTGTTTCATACGCTTCTCTATCCTTTGAGATCGTCCACTGAGAATTTCATTGCTCAAGAGTTTTTGAGCTGCTACACAATTTTTGAGCTGATGAATTTTCCGCTGTGTATGATTAAATCCGTGACATACGAGAAACAAAACGTTCTAGTGTCCGTTTATCATCCGTCGCTGTATCTCTCTGCATCTCTGGCATCCTCGAACTCACATCCGCTGGCAGCTGAAAACGGAAGAGAGGGAAACAAAAGGGTCACGGGAACGTCCTACACAAGCGTTACGTAGCACAGAAATGAAATGGATGAGCAGTGAACGGTTTGCATCTGATATACATCTCGTAGGCTTCCTTATGAACATCTTTAAGCTAGGTCACCTGGGACTGGATGAAATGTATGCCAAAAGGACACAGCGGATAGCAAAATTTCAGGGGTGGTCATCCGTTGTTTATCCGCTCTCAAAAGTGCCCAAATTTGCATAAACAAGAACAGAAAACAAGAAGGAATGGACGGGGGGTAGTACGTAGCGAGGATGGGAAGCGGATGTTTCGTAGGAAGCCTTAGCGGATGAAAGCGGATTGACACATCGCAAGGGTTCCCGGGATGAGACTAGCGAAGCGGAGCGTGCGGAAGGACCGGATGCGTAGCGAAGGAGCGGAGCGTAGTGGAAGACACAGATGCATCACGGACACCTATAGGATGCATAGCAAGATGCTAGGGGGGGCCGGATGCAAAGCGTTCATGCGCATGCGGGGAGGATGAATTGGCGGAAGCTCCGCGGAATAAAGAGGAAGCAGCTCGCAGCAGTCAACCATTCAGAGGAAAGACTGCTGCCACAGAAGTACATCTTGAGAGAAGACATGGGGAAGTAAGAGGAAGCTGTGCCTACTCCTGCAGGTCCTGGCAAAGAAGGATAGAACACCATCCACCCCCTGGGCGCTGAACTCTGAGCTACTGGTGCTTCTGTGCTGCTGGTGCTTCTCCTGCTGCTGGGTGTGGTGCTTCTCCTGCTGCCTGGTGGCTTCTCTGCTTGCGGCTGGTGTTCTCCTGCTGCTGCTGGTGCTTCTCCTGCTGACTGGCTGTGGTGGAACCAGCCCCAGGCTCAAAGCCCTGCTCTGAAGGCCCTGAAGCCCGCCAGAGGTGAGGAAGAGGCAAGGAAGAGAAAGGGAGAGGGAAACAGTATCCATTTCCAAAGACTATGAGGAGGATGGTGTGGAATGGCTGAGGGGAACGAGTACTTGGTGGAGAAAGGGCACAGGTCTATCGCGACACAAGAGGAAGCAGGAGCTTGAGAGAGAAGGCGGAGAGCTGGGCTACACTCTCAAACGTCTCTTGATGGAGCACATGCACCTGGTATGCGCAAGCTGCACCCGAAATAAATCCGGGCAGGACCACTGTCAAGCTCACTGAACCGGAGACCTATGTCATGGCAGGATACAGCTTCCTTGGAGAGTGAGACTCACCACCGAGGGACACAGCCCCTCTGGTCCAAACGCCTTCCTCAGACAGCCACAGAGAGGCCAGTCCTCTTTCCAGCCAGGAGAACAGTTACACTGTTTCAGGGAGGTTGTCCCTTTGGAGGCCCCATGGCAGATGACCCCGCCGACAGCTGCACTCCCGTGCAGAGGAGTGGAGGATCCCTCTCAGATGGAGCAAGGAAGAAGCAGCCACCAGAGCCAACCCATACCCACCCCAGCTCCACCTCCACAGAAAGCAGGCAGAGAGGCAGAACGGAGGGACAGAGCCACACTGTACAGCACTGCCAGCCACAGATCTTCCTCTCCCAGCTGGTCCACTTCAACAATAACCATCCTCGAACTCCGCAAGCCTTCATACACGTACGTGAGCAGACCTCATGGCATGCCAAGACCAGTACAACATGATTGAGGAGGAGGATCACAGCCTTCTCGCACCATCCTCCAGGCACAGCTGAACTTGCTCTACCACTCCAAGGTTTGCTCTCCACCCAGGCATGCGTCATAACCTTCCCGGATTTCATACATCCCTCGGCCTACGAAGCCTACCACTACCAGGACTTCCACAGCAGAGCAGCGCTTCCCATCTAGGCCAGGTTTTCATCGGACACCACAGCGCATCACCTGACCAGCTTGCAGACCAGACAGACCCCACTGACACTCCTCCTTCCTCCACCCCCCAGCCACAGTCCGTTGTCAGAACAATGTTTCATCAGTCTGGGCCTCACATGCCAGGTACTTGATTAAGGGACTCGCTACCTCACAGGAAAATAAGGTCAGCTTCTCAGAGCTTCGTGCCACACCATCTCCTGTTGTACTCTCGGGCTAGGCACACAATGGTGCTAGACCAGCAACTCATCAACAGCCACTCACAGTCCCTGGCCCCTTTACATCTGAGACATGGGCACCGCCTCAGAGTGACTGAGATAGTGCCAGAGACTGAGTTGTTACCTGCTCAGCTTTAACCTTTGCTTAAGACACTTACTTGGTCATTTTTTTTTTAATAAAGTCATACAAGTTTGTATTAATAAAGGTTATCTTTGCTTCACACACTTGATTCATTTTTTACTTAATAAAGTATTGGTGAAAACTTTGAAAAAATGGTTAAGCATTTGCCAGTGCTATGTGGGATGGATAGGATGTTTTGGATGGGTAAGGATTAGCTCTGGATGGGTAAGGATAGTGGGATGGGTAATGTAGTACTGGATTGGGTAGGAGAGCTGTGGGATGGGTAGGATAGCTGGTTGGGATATGATATAACCTCAGTGCAGGCATTAGTGGGCGGTATGCTCCACCTCCAGCTGCCACACATATGGCCCTTTATTATCAATAAAATTTATTCATTGATCAACAACATTTTCAAATAACAAACTCTTTATTTAATCCCTATTCATTGTAGGGCCACTCAACATCATGGCCACAATTCATCATGTTATAAGAACAGGCTGAAGAAAGCATCCAATTAAGCATCACTACCCATCCTGTCTTGCCACCTCCATGTACCAGCTGGGGAAGTTGCACCAGTGTTTCAGGAGGTTGCGCTGCTGCTTTCCTTCACGTGAAGCTCTGTTGGGGCTTGCAACATCCGCAGTGTCTATAAGGTTTCGCCTTGCTCCATTCACCAGGCTCCCATGTCCCATTCGCCTTGCTGACGGTCGCACAAGCTGTTCTGCAACACTGGGTAGCGGGTGCGCATGAGATTATGCAGGATGCAGCAAGTTTTCATGATGCTTCCTCACAGTCCTGTGGGCGATGCTGCAGTGGTGTGAGAAGTGACTGGACACCTGTTGGCCAGGATGCCAAGGCGTTCTCCACCATCGTTATGCCTGGACATCCTGAGTTGAAGATCCTTCTTCACGGGTGAGGTATCTTGAAGTGTAGGCTTCATGAGGTTAGGTTCTGAAGGAGAAGGGCGTTCATACCCCACGATTGAAGTAGGGCACATCTTGTGTGGTCGTTGGTAGGGGGTCTGG
>BHFT01032217.1:0-46149 GCA_004320025.1 Laticauda laticaudata
TGCAAATTCGGGGCACTTTTGAGAGCAGATAACAACGGATGGAACATTTTCTCGTCCGCTGTGTCCTTTTTACAAACTTTTTGCATTCGTCGGCCAATGTGACAGGCCCTTAAATGCTTTACACCTTTACAGTAGGCCAAGAGAGTGAGAGCCCACCTCACCTCTCGGGGGAGAGTGCTTCACATGGCAACTGCAGAGAAGGCTGTCTTCCTAGATTCTGCTAGTTGAAATTCCACTATACTGAACTGACAATATTTGTGACTAAAATTTTCTTTTTCTGAGTTTTGTTTTCTTACAAATTCAATCAAATCCCATTTCAGAGCAAACAGTCAATAGGAACCAATGACAGAAGGGTGTTATGATCATAGGATCAGATTATAAATATCTACACACCTGAACTGGGTTGCAGACATTTTTAAATCAATTGATTAGCCTTGTTTTGTGTGATTTCAATTGAAAAAAAATGAACATAACCATGAATAGATTTTGGTCAATAATTTAAAGCTATTCTGTCTAAAATATGGAAATGTTTTCTATTTGGAGGAATAATAAGACATAAATGAGATGTAAACTGAGTATCTAATGTGCTGGACTAGGAATAGGGAGACCCAAGTTCTAATACTTTCTTAAATATCTGATTCATCTGGGTGTTTTTGGGCCAGTCCAGTTCTCTCAGCCTTAAATAAGAAGTAAAAAGAATGTAAGTTTTCACTGGACTTGCGTATTAGATTATGGTTCATAAACGTCAATGAAGACTATATCCTGCAGTGAGCTTTTATAAACTGTTCATCATGAACTGACATGTATCTAATGTTTGATTCTTTCTTTACAGGTAAGTACAGGATTCTTCTTTAAGCTCTAGGTTTTGGTAAGTACATCTTACTAGTAGATGATACATTTTAGGAAATATCAATTTCAGATCTTTTGAACTGATCATATGTCATAATCATCTGCAATACAGATTTTGAATGACATCTGTAATAGGGATACTTTATTGTAACAAATTATCAGATTAAACAAATTTGCTTTTTTCTCCTGCTATATAGTAAATTTTCAATTTTCTTATATTGATAAATGTGGGGATTTCCATTCTTTTTCTAAATTATATTTACAGTCATTTTAGTTTGTGATGTTTGCCCTAGCAATTATTTAACCATAGTGAGTGAACATTTATGGAAAAAGTGGAAGCACTGACTTTGTTGCTATCATTGTAAATTTAACTGAAAATTCATGTATATGTTTATTTAGAACTCCTACTAAGTTTAATCAATCATGTGTTTTAAGAAACTTATTTCAAGGAAGGAAGGTTCAACTGATGAACTGAAATATTAATAATTATTCTGCATTAATATTAACACATTAATATAAACATTAATTTGTGTAAATATCTGCCTGGTTCAGGCAATTCTTTCTCAAAATAATAAGCAGAAATACGCATGAGAATTCTGTTTGCTGAAGTTGCCCTTTCACGAAGGTTTTAAAACATTGAATAAAACACCAGGAACAAAAACCATCAAATTAACCATTGTTTCCTGGAAGTATAAGTTATTTATTTCAGAACAAATCAAGTTACAAAAACATTACTTTAAAGTGGTTTAAAGCTTCACCTCTTCCAAAGCTGATAATGATAATTTCCATTTCTGGTGAAGTATGGTTACAATGTTGACATATTATATGGTTTAATGGCATCTCATATAAAGTGAGCAACTTGTGAATGTTTTTATTTACTAAATGAAGTTCTGACAGTTCAACCTTGCCCATCGATTAGTTGAGATAGATATTTTTAAACTTACTTAACAAAATGTACTTCAACTCTGATTTAAATCCTGATTTGCAGGTCATTATTCTATTTTTTTTCTGATTAATTGATGTCATCACAGAATGCATATTAGTTGAAGTTGAGAGGCCTACATGCCCAATTTTCAGTATTTTAACAATAATCAAGGGAGTTGCAATGTTATGAATACTCATACCTATTGTGTAAATTTGTCTTCCTTAGTTTGATAGCCAGGATTTGTAGCTTCTCCAGGTGGAAGTTGCATGGACCATACAATGATTTCAGCCTCTTTAGAATTCAGAACTGAGTTTGACCTCTTTAAAGCAAACCTAAGGTAGATGAGATGGAAATATTTTCCGAAGCTTTTTAATAGACAAAAATCTCCTGACTTGCCTATGTATAGTAAAAGACACAAGCAAAACATGGACCAAACAAAGTGGTTAAAGCAAGGGAAATATTTTCCTGTAGAACTCAGTCTCAAGTTTGTTAAAACAAATAGTTTCTCAGAGCCACTTTGCATGTACACATGCTGCTTAATTATTTATCTTTGTTCCATGAATAGGGCATTGTATAAACAGAACCTTGTGAAATAACCATCAGACTGTTTTTGTTCTAATATGTCAGACTAGTTTTACAATTCTCATCTTAAAATGGTGTTCCTCTGAAGTCTTAATGGGGCATAAGACTTAATCCTCTCAGGAGTGTTTGTGTAGTCTTTAGATTTTATCTTGCTTCCATTTCTTACATAGCCTGAGCCTGAGCAAAGCTATGAATCATTTCTAATTCCACATAATTTTATTTAGCTTTCAGTTTTTTCCTCCCTCATTAAGTTTTTTTGTTCCTTTTCTGCCCTAGTTGGATAACAATAGATTAATTCTTGTAGACTCTTTTTTTTAATGGGGAATTCATTGAGAATGCCTTGAGGAGTGATGTGTATCATAACAATAGCAATAATGAATTGATGGAAGAAAAACTCCATTGAGTATTACTCCTGTGCAAGTGCCATTAATTTTAATGAGATCTGTTGGTAACAACATCTGGTGGTGTGCCCTCAAATGTTGACAGAATACCAACACTTTCAAATATATCTGATTGTCATGACACAAAAAGACCACATTTCTTAAATTGCACTACATGATCTCTCTTTTACTTAATTATCCCACTCTTCTTTCCACACATGTATATAAACACACTGTATTTAATTAAAGAATGCATTTGAGCCTTCTTCTGTTTTTATATTTCTGGAAGAAATTTAACTTTTCAGGGTTAACATTTTGTGTTGATTATTGTATTTTGTGATGTAGCTGCAAAGTGGAGGTAAACTATTCTTTGTTAGCAGGTGACAGAAAGTCTGAGGATAACTTTACATGTTATTTTTATTTTCTTTCATTTTAGGTCCTTCATTTAATCCATCATGTATGGATTCTATGGAAAATATTGTGGGCTTAAACTGGTGGAATTTAACACATGTTGATTAGAGTGCTATTAGAATAGAAGTCAGCATCATCTGTAAGTATCCTGTTCAATCTGTAACAGACAAAACGTTAAATATTTTTCTGCATTTGATGACAGTAAAATTTTGTTTTTCATCAATTGCTTAATAATTCCAATTCCAATTACTCTCCAATTACTAGTAATTAGTGTATTTTTTTTTCAAAATAGTTTTTCTTAATTTTCAATAATTCATTAAACAAAACTTAAGAAGCAGTTGAAGCATTCCTAACTAATACTGAATGCTTATTGCAAATATCTATGTGAACAGAATCAATAAGATAACTTTCATTTTATACAATAAAAGGCAAGTCAGAAAAAGTATTTTTAAGTTTTATTTTTATTAAGCTTTTTTAATACAAAATTCAAAGAAAAAGAATGAAAAGAAGGAATAATATAATAAGAGACAAATTAAAAGGAAAGAAAAGTGAATAGCTGATATAGAAGCCATTTGTTCTGGAAATTCCACTGACCACAGAGTTATTTGTTTGATTATAACATCATACATAGCTTATCATTTTGGTATAATTGTGTGGATTCTGCTGAAAATTTGCCAGAATTTAAAGTAGGGTAAGATCAAAATTCTAGTTTGTACATGATTTTTTCTCCTATCTTTGGGTAAGGTTTGACTTTCAGATCATTGACCTTGCTGCTGATCATTCTCTTCTCTTCTCCTTTCCCTTTTCCCAGCATTAGAGCCTTTTCCAGACAATGTGTCTT
Organism: Laticauda laticaudata; assembly: GCA_004320025.1. Lineage (NCBI taxonomy): Eukaryota > Metazoa > Chordata > Lepidosauria > Squamata > Elapidae > Laticauda > Laticauda laticaudata. Next base: position 3,989 of record BHFT01032217.1, read on the forward strand.
TGCAACTGTCCAAAGCAGGATAATTTGAGCTTGGTCATTTTTGCTTCTTTTTTGCCTCATATTTGGCTTACTGATCTGTGAATAGATTTTGCATGAATTCAGTGAAATGTTCTGAAATTCCTATTTTTCTAAGTACATTTCACAGCTTGACATGATAAATACAATTGACGCTATTTCTGTAATCAGAAATTTTGATATTCCTTGGCTGTTTATTTACTTAAGAAATTAATGTGGCTGTCTACATTAAAAGACTGCTACAAAACTTATAGATAATAAACATAGAATACAAAAAGATAGCATAATTAATGTTATAAAATATATAAATAATAAGCATAGAAAGCAAAATATGAAATACAAATTGGCATTTTCTCAATTATTCAGCAAGCATTAGCAATAATGTCTCATGTTCTTCAGCCTTTCTTAAAGCTGACTTGAACATCTGACATTTCCCTTTTCATGTAGGGCTTTAATCTGCATTGAATGGTCTTCAGCATTACTTTGCTAGCATATGAAATTAAGGTTGGTATTGGTATGTAAGTTAACTTCTTTGAATGTATTGACTGCTGTTATTCTCTATATTTGCTCGCACAGTATGGGTAAGACCTTTACAGATCCTTTTGTTGCTTGTCAAATTTGTGTAGGCAGTGTTTACTGGCGCCCTGTGATTTGTTTGGATTTTGCTTTATGCAAAGTGTAAAAGTATGGTTACAAAGAATAGATTATTGTTTAATATTAGTGTATCATATCACTTTTTATAAAAGTGTCATATTATTATTAGAATCCTGCAGCAATTTAAAATAAAACCAGTGTATTAAAATTAAAAAATTAAATGTAAACTTTAAATTTCAGAAAGGTACATTTTAAAAACTTTTTTGAAGAAAAGGAACAACAGATCCTTTCAAATCCAAAATTCTAGGCAGCCATAGAAAGAGTTCAATGGTAAGCTACTCCCAGATCTGCCTGTGGTTAGAGTGCAGTACTGCAGGCTACTTCTGTTGCCTGCTGGCTGACTAGCTGCAATTTGGCAGTTCAAATCTCACCAGGCTGATGGTTGATTTAGCCTTCCATCCTTCAGAGGTGGGTAAAATGAGGATCCAGATTGTTGGGGGCAATATGCTGACTCTGTCAACCACTTAGAGAGGACTGTAAAGTGGTATATAAGTCAAAGTGCCATTGCTATCTGTAGACCAGCACTTGATGAACAACCTAAAGGACTGTTTGCAGTTTCTGTACAGTTTTCTGCATAAGAGTGATTTGATTTCTTTGAGTATTTCCAAAGATTATCCTGGCTTCCAAGTGAAATTTCTAGATGTAAAGAAAACCATACCTACATTGCAACAATTGGGCTTGAAGTTTGCCATGTGTTTGTCCACCATGTTCAGGTCATCCATTTTACCTTTTCACAAGAGGAATTTAAGTATCAGTCCTCCATGACTGGTTGCAAGCTATGGAGAAAAGAAATCCTCAGTCCTTCAAAGTTTGAAGATTTGTCACTTGTCTTCCTCTAGTAAACCATTGGCAGAGAAGTTTTTTTTTTTAAATATAGTTACTGGTGGCATCACTATTCCAGCTGGCTGTTCCCAGGAGTTATGGGGAGGGTGTAAGAAGAGTTTGGGGCTCAGTCTGTGTTCATTTACTTGTCCCCATTATCCAGGCAAAGCTAGTAAGACAACTTCTGGTTGTTACCTCAGTTTAGAGGGCAACTCTACCCAGGGCAAACATACCCAAAAGGTAGATTTCTCCTAAAAATCTTCTCCAGCTATTTCATGAAGATACTGAAAAGCATTGAAAAAAGAAATCCAAAAAAATAATTCCCATTTCAAACTGCTCACTCTGTAAACTCCCATTTGAAATGTATATGACAAGGAACATTGAAATCACATCACAAGCAATACCTCCTATTTGCCAATCAATGTGGAAGTTTATCATTGCAAATAACAAAAGCTGTTGAGAAGAAGAAACAATAAGATCAAATTCCCAGCGTTGAACTCCAACCTAAGATATTCATCTGTTCAACAAGGCAATTGCAACCCTATAGTGCCATTCCGAAGTTTATGTTATGCGCCTTCAGCATATAGTTGGTTAACAACATTATTTTTTAATGTGATATAGGAACCATAGACAGGAGTATAGTGTGAATATTTGGTTTATGAACTGCAAAATGAAATCATGCAGCCCTATAACAGCTATATTAGATCATTACTCATCCGTTTTTGCTCTTAGACATAAAACTACATGAAACATGATTCTCATTCTTCATTTATATTAACCTTCATTCACCATGTGTTAGTGTAGCACAATCTCATTTGATATCAGCATCCTAATGGACTCAAACAGGTTTTTTGTCTCAGTAAAATTTAAGAATTTTGACAGTCTGAAAGTTTTTTGTAATCCGACATGAAAAAGTTTAGCTTATTGTTGTCAAGTTAAATTTCCCTTGGTCACATTACATACATACATAGGTTTTTTTATTTTATTTTATCCTGTTTATAATATATTCCTAATAATGCCTTTAGACACACTGTTTTATTTGAAAGGGAGTGATTTCACCCTGCATTTTTTGCTTGATTGTTTTGAAATGACAATAATGCCTTTGTCCTTTGTGCCTTTCTGGTTTTTTTCTAGATGGGCACATAAAGTTCAGTTCATCATCATCCTGTCTGATACATCTAGAATGTGTTTTGTCAGAACAGCAAAAACCTCAAGTTGAATGATTTCATACCCTGGATCACAGCATGCTAAATCATGCCTTACCTCAGTAAATCAGGCAGATTATAAAAGTATTAAATTAATAATAAGAAAACCATAAGTTTCAAATAAGCTCGCCATTGCTTTTTTCACTCTTTTAATATATTTTACACACTTCATATATTTGGTAACCCTTTCCATGCTGAATGTACCCTTAAGGGAAATGATAATGCAATAATGAGATTCATAAAATAATAATGGTAGGATTTTCTTTCCAACCAATACTTGGTTCATATTTCTTTTACTTACTTGCATAGAAATGCATATAAAATATATGATCTACCAAAGTCTCAGGCCTTTATTCCTCTCTGACTGCATAAGGGACATAGAAAGAAAAGTTATTTCATTCAGGTATTGCCTCTTCCTCATGCAAAATATTCCCCACCTTTCAACCAGCCTCCATTCTGTCAACTGAGATGGAAGGGGAGGAAGAGAATTCCATTGACTCAGCTGAGGGCCTATAGTGTTAGGATTCCTTCTCTGTTCCAGCTGTTACAAGGCAGCCAACAATGTCTGGCTGTATTACTCTTATTAAAACATTAGAGCTGCATTAAATTGGGCTGTAATAAGAACAGATTCTTGACTTACACTGCTTCAACCAAATATTGTTTTATCTTAAGTCAGCTACTCTGGGACTTTTTTTTGTGCTGAAGTAAATAAATAGTGGTTTATCATTTAGCATGGTTTATTAGCTATTTCGTCAACAAATTTATTTATTTGTTTACTTATTTACCTACCTATCTACTTAATTAGTGTATGGTGATGTTACATCAGACAAAAGACTACAGTACTTATACAAAGTAGTTATTTGGCTGCTGACGATTTCTAGTTTGTTCAGTACACGCACTTATCCAAAATGTACCATAGGAGGTGAACTAATTCCACAATCAAAAGGTTTGACAGTGTTCTGCAGGGGCTTCTGTGGCATTTCCCACTCCCAATATCATCTTGCATTTGGGCATTACATTCAGGCAGGTCTAGCACTGGTTGAAGCCATGCGGCAGCTTAAAGCACTGTTTGTTCTGACTGGAGTGTTACTTATTTATGTATTTGCATATAGTGTGCTTTCAAACTTCTGTGTTGCAGAAGCTGAGGCAAGTGACAGGAGCTTTCTCTGTCACGCAGAACTAGGACTTGAACTGCTGGAGTACAGACCTTCTCTAGTGCCATTCAGCCACCGAGCCACCGTGCCTATAAACATCAAGAAATAATAAGGAACTATAAAATAAAAAACATTACCTATTCTGTAATGTTTAGAAAGCTATTATAGGACACTTCCATTCTTTTGCTTCTAGTGGCTCTCTCCAAGCATTCTTTTCTGTGGAAACTTGTGTCCATTAGGCTAGAAGCCTAATAGGCCTAATAGCCCTTCTGAATCAGTCTAAGGTATATATCAGTCCAGCATTTTGTTTCCAAGAGAAGCTAGTCTTTAAGACTAATAGCCCATTATAGACCTATTCTATACTGACCATCATTACTGTGTCTTGTGTTTACATATTCCAAATGTTAATTATATGCTGTGTGAAGAAGTGCTCTTTTGTGTACTATAAATGTCTTTCCAATAATCTTCATTTGATGGCATGCTGGCCCAATCCCAAAATAACAGTCTTTGCTATTAATAGCCCTTAATAGAGCCAGCTTCATGATTTGATGCAAACCCCCTTTAAAGCCATCAAGTTAATGGCCATTTCCTCAACACTTGCCCTAATGAAGCCCACAAATTTTATACTCTATGACATATTTGCTTTGGTGTGTTCTAAATCTCTTTCCACTTAATTTCATTGGATGACTCTGTTTTTAGTATTTGAGAGGAGAAAAACCTCTCTTTCCAATAAATGCATGCCTTTATATGCCTTGAACATGTCCTATTCATTTTTCCCCAAGCTAAAAATCCCAAATGCTATATCATTTTCTCACAGAAAAAACAAGTCTTTTGATAATTTTGGAAGCCCTCATCTGCACTTGTTCTAGCTCTGTTAATCCTTTTTCAAGTGTGACATACACTGCAGTACAGATGCACCATAAACTGGGATAATTGCATTACTAATGCTGGCATTACAAAAAAATTTTATTGTACAGACTTAGCTTGTCCCAAAACATTTCCAGTGCTTAACAAAACTGAATTCCCTTTTCTGGTATGAACCCATATCCTAAAATCTGTGAGTTTTGTCTTTTAACCTGAATCAGACAAGTATCATTTTTGAAAAAATTTACCTTAGAAGTCCTGGAATTCCATCTAATACTTAAATTTAGCTACAAGGATTGCTTGACTACATTTCCCAGTGCAGGGGTTGCCAACCTTTTGGACCTCAGGGACTACCAAACTCATAATTTTAGATTCCAGGGACCACTAAGTGGTTCTGTGGGCGTGGTCTCATTTGTGGGTGTGGCTTGATGGTCATGTGACTGGCTGGGCATGGATTGTACGTAAATATTATAAATATTTACATAAATATTGAATTTTTAATAAAAAAGAGCAACTTTTACACAAAATCGGACAAAGAAGGCAGGCAGATTGAGTTGCTCACAGAATCACAGATTCATTCAAAAATATATCTATCTGCCATCGGCTAGCTCAGTCTGTCACATAAAATTTGCTTGCAAGCAAATTCACAAAATTAACTCTCAACACACCATGCATGTAAATATTGAATTTTTTATTTAAAAAAAAGAGCAACTTTTATCCAAAATCAGGCAAAACAGGCAGATTGAGTTGCTCACAGAATCATTCAGTGATCTATCTATCTGCCATCGGCTGCTCGGTCTCTCAAATTTGCTTGCTGTGAGTCTGCACTGAATTTGCTTGCATGCAAACCTTCAGTCCTAAGGGACGTTCGGCTGTGCTTAAGGCTGTGTCACACTGCACCAACGGATGCAAAGAGAATGTAAAACGGACAAAAAAGTTTGCCATCCGTTCGAAAACACGATGTACTCACTGCCTCCGTTTTGCTTCCTCTCTATCCGTCCAGCAGCATCCGTTTTATGGGATTTCAACCGCGTCCAAAGAAGTCTTGGCTGCTCAAAACTTTTGCACGGAAAATGTATCCAATTCGTACGTTTGCAAATACTGCTAACATCATCCGCTAACGCATCCCGTATCGCATGCGCTATTAGTCCGCTAAAGGCATCGAGTGGCGGCTGCGCAACCTGCGCATACTCCCATCCGCTCGCGGATGCCAAGGGAGACGACAAGCGATAGAGCTGGATGCGGTAGAGAAGAAGTCGGAAGTAATAGCGCTGATGTGCAGATTCGGCATAGAGCAGTGGCTCGGAAACAAAGCGTTTAAAAGTAGGAAAACGTTCACAGAGGGGACCTATCTCGGATATTAAGGATACCTAGAGGATGCCTAGAGGATAGCCTAGAGGATGCAAAGGGACACCTATACTGCCAATAAAAAGGGGGAGGCAATTCGTCTGCATCTCACTTCAGACCAGCAGCCCAGCTGTGCAGACCTCTGCAGCCTTCATCTGACTCTTGCTATTCCACAGCATCCAGTCATATCCACCATGGATGCGACAAAATCCTTTCGGCAGTCAACATCCTCTGCAACACTGCGAAACCATCTACAGCTCCTGCGGAGCTAGTACTACGGAAGAAAAGGAGCACCCAAAAAAGTCTGGCTCCAAAGATGGTTTGCCAGAAGAGACACAGTACGTACTGTTACGACAAGCTGATGTGGAGCTCAGGAGCGAAGACCCTCGGGTGTTCCAGAACTTCATGAATATGCCTCCAGCCATGTTTGATGAACTTGTGCAGCTCCTGACACCCAGGTTGACAAAGACAAACACCAACTTCCCGACCAGCCTGGAACCTGGGCTCAAGTGACACTCACTCTGGCGCCACCTGGCTGCAGGACCAACCTACAGGAGCATGCAGCATGGCTGGAGGGTGCCAGCCCAGCACCATTCAGCTTTGTTGTCAGAAGAATGGTGCAGGCCATCATCGAAGAATACAAGGAGGAGCTCCTCCAGTACCCCTCCACTGAAGAAGGATGGAAGAAGTGATGTGCAGAGTAGCGGATGTGTATCATCGAGAAGTGGAACTTCCCCCACACCGTTGGGAGCCATAGATGGGAAGCACGTGGCCTGCCAAAGCTTCAGCCAACTCAGGTCACACTTTATCTACAACAACTCCGAAGGGCTTCTTCAGCATCATCCTCTTCTGCCTATGTCGATGCTGACTACAGATTCATGTACATCGATGCTTCAGGCAACGGCTCATCTTCAGATGCCCAGTATATAAGCTACATGCAATATATGATGCCGCAGGTAATCATGCAAGGAGAGTGCTTGGAATGCAACTCATCATGGGCTTCCCGAGATCCAGACCCATGTAGTGCACACAACAACAGCACAAGATGTGACCCGTAGATTCATGCGTGGGAATAGCCTCTCGGTCTCCTAATCAACCGTGGAACCTCATTTTTAGAAGCCTTACATCCTCAAAGATACCTCATCCCGTGGAAAGGATGGAGTCTTAAAAAGCAGCGGCTGTCAGCCGCAAGCAGACGGGTTGGTGTGAGAACAACTTTGACCCTGGCCAACACAAGGTTGCGCATGTACTTCTAGCAACATGACAGCATCGCCCAGAGACCATGCAGGAGGATCGTGGAGCTTCTCTCATCCTGCAGCAGTCTGCATGCGCACGCGCCGCTACCGCCGGGTACTTTCGCAGACACAGGCTTGTGCGACCTACGCCAGCAAGTGCAAAGATGGGAGACATGGAGCCTGGAATGAAGGGGCAAGGGCGAAAACCTTATGTATACGAGCTTGAGGAGGGTGCACGCTGACGGGCCACAACAGAGCCTCACATGAGGCGAAGGGAAGGCAGCGCAACCATCCTGAAACACTGTAGCAACGCTCCCAGCTGGAGGGCAGTGTGGAGGTGCAGAGACGTAGGTGGTGAGGAGATCCTTAAGAGGATGCTTCCCATCAGCCAGTCTGATTCACATTCACATTGGATTGAGATTGGCCATTTCATGTTAGTGGTTGAGTGAGCGCCTACACAATGGGCGTATAAACTAACGGGAGGGAGGCGTTTAAGCAAAGCAGAGTTGCTGTTTCGTGGTTCAATAGATGTGTGGATCAATGCTTACATTGTAATTGATAATGAAGGGCCATAGGGTGGCAATTGGGAGGGTGGCATCAGTCCGTCAACTATGCTTGCACTGGAGTAATCTTCCCACAACTATTACCCATGCCATAGGTATCCCTTCCCATCCCCACAACTATCTTAAGCCCATCCCATCAGGTAAGTCTTCTGCTCATGGCCCACACGGTATTACCTGCCCATCCCACAGTAATCCCCCTTCCCCATCCACAATCTTAACACCATGGCCACATGTTATCTTCCCATCCCACAGTATCCTGCCCATACATAGGTATCCTCCCCATGTTCCACATGTAGTCCTCCCAATCCCACAGCAATCTTAATCGCCATCCACAGGTATCCCTGCCCATCCCACAGTATCCCTCCCATCCCACAGCTTAATCTACATAAGACTACCAAGCCTACACGCTATCTTTAACCACCATCCCAAGCAGCTATCTTAATCGCATGTCCCCACAGGTATCCCTTCCCATCCCAAGGTATCCCTTCCCATCCCACTGCTATCTTAACCCATCCCACAAGCATGCAAAGGCTAAAACCATTTCTAAAATTATTGACCCTACCACGCTTTCTAGAAAAAAATTAATGAAGCAAGTGGTGTGAAACAAAGAAACTATTTATTAACAACAAGCTGTAAAATAAACATGACCCAAGTCAAGTGTACAAATAAAGTCCCAACAATATCCAGGCAGGCCAGTCTTGGCACTCCTTCTGGTCACTCGGAGGTGTGTGCCCAGTCTAAGGTGTTAGGGTGCAGGTGCTGGTGAGGTGGTGCTGCTTGCAGTGCTGTGCTGAGGTGTTGCTGAGTGCCTGGCCGGCCGGAGAGGACAACAAGGGACGGTGTGTTGAGTAGGTTTCGGAAGCTGGCTCAGCCGCGATGCTGAGAGTCCTTCCTCCATGCCATGGGGTGTCAGCCCCAAGTACTGAGGACGATGTACTGAGGCCGGGCTGGCTGTGGGATGGAGGAAGGAGTAGTGTAGTGGGGCTGTCTGCTTCTGCAAGCGGGTGAGGACTGCGTGGGTGTCAATCATTGCTCGTGGCTGCATCGCTGTCCGTGAGTGTCGTCCCGATGCTGTGCCTGTATGTGGAGGCTGCTGTTCTGTGCTGCTGGACCTGCTGGGTAGCTGTAGCCCTGGTAGGTGAGGGTGTGGGAAGCCTTGGTATGGAGGGACATCACCTGGGTGGAGGAGCAGACGCTGGACTGGGTGGGAGCAGGTGCCTGTGGGTCTGGAGGGTTGTTAAGCAGCGTGATGAATCCTCTTCCTCTTCACCACCTGGTACTGGGATCCACCATCTCCTTGAGGGTCTGGTTTTGACGTAATTGAGGAAGGGCTTGCGGTTGGAGAGGAGGATTCAATGGGGACCAGCTGAAGAGGGAAGACTATGTGGTGCGGATGGTGTTCCCTGATCTCTCACCAGGACCTTGTGGCTGTGCCCCTCCTGCCGTCTGGCTCTCTGCTTACTGTGGAGGCAGAGTGTGGGTGAATGCGGCTTCGGCAGCATTGGACTCGATGGCTCCTTTCTCCCGCCGCACCAGGGAGTCCTCATCGCTCTCCGACACCGTTCGCACACCTGCCCGGGGTTTCCCACCGTGGCACGCTCCACAGAAACCTGCTGGAGACAGGGACTGACTCTCGGTGGAGAGGACTGGGGTCGCAGGCAGGCTGCGGAGAGAGAGGGTAGACAGATGGGCTCCTGGTGCTCCTCGGTGGTGGACCTCACCTCCAGGAAGCTGTCACTTGGCCATGACATAGTTTCTCTGTCCGTCAGCTTAACCGCGGCCGCGCAGCCAGAATTTTTTGAGGTGCAGCTTCCCATACCAAGGTTGTGCATGTGCTTCACCAGCCGAGGAGCACATCAGAATGTGTAGCCCAGACTCTCCGCCCTCTCTGCTCAAGCAGCCTGCTTCCGCTTGGTGTCCCTGTAACAGCCGTGTCCCTTCCGCCACAGAATAGTCGTTCTCTCCCCGCCACTCCAGCACCTCATCCTCGGTGTTCCTCCTCAATGGAGTATTGCCTCCTCTCCCGTTGTTGATGACGCCTCTTCCTCCTTTGGCAGGACCAGGTGGGCCTCATCAGAGGGGCTTCCAGGTTGTAAGGGGCTGCTCCTCCACACCAACAGCATCGGCAATTAATCACCAGCAGTATCATAATCAGCATCAGCATCATCAGCATCAGCATCATCAGCATCAGCATAATCACCAGCAGGATCATAATCAGCAAGCAGCAGCAGCCAAGCAGCAGCAAGCAGCAGCAAGGACCAGGATCAGCAGCAGCAGAGTAAGCACCAGCAGCAGGGTCAGCAAGACCAGGAGCACGAGCAGCAGCAGCAGCAGGAGCAGGACCAGGGAGCACGAGCAGCTAACGAGCAGGACCGCAGGACCAGGAGCAGCTTCAGCAGAGTATGCAGCAGAAGCACGACTCGCAGGAGCAGCTCCAGCAGAAGCTCGCAGCAATAGATTAGCGAGCCCAAGCAGCAGAAGCCCCAGCAGAAGATCAGAGAGTCAGGGACAGGGGCGGGAGGTGGCCCTGTCCCTCTTGCCAGGGTGGCGGCAGGTTGCTGAGGCTTCGCTTCTTCCCATGGTTGTGGGTTGCTGGCTGGCAGGAAGCTTGCAGGAAGGCTGGCAGCCACCAAGGCTGGCAGGAAGGCTGCACCAAGGCTGGCAGGAAGCCTGTTAGGAAGCCTGGCAGAGAAGGCTGGCAGGAGAGGCAGGCACCAAGGCTGGCAGACAGACTGGCTGGCAGGGAGGCTGGAAGCAGGCTGCAGCGGCCTGGAAGGGCAGCTTGCCCAGTAGGCTGGAAGGCAGGGCTGGCAGCAAGGCTGGCAGGGAGGCTGGAAGACAGGCTGCAGCAAGGCTGGAAGGAGGCTGGAAAGCAGGCTGCAGCAAGGCTGGCAGGGGAGGCTGCCCCAGGAATGGCTGGGAGGCAGGCTGGAAGGGTGGCTGCCCAGGAGGCTGGGCGGGGCAGGCTGGCAGGGAGCTGGCAGCAAGGCTGGCAAAGAAAAAGCGAAGGCCAGACATGGCAGGAAAGAACTCGAGTATCCAGCAGCAGGTCTTTTCCTCAAATGCTGGCCACGTGCGAGCTGCTTCCCTTATATCCGGGGCTTGTGCAATGCATACCCCCCGCATTTGCAATTAACGCAAGATATCCGTTCTGCTTCCGCTGTGCATCCGCGTAGGCTTTCTGCTGTGCATCCGCTCGCATCCCGTTGTTTCCTGTCCGGCGTCGCTTTTCTGAGCCGCCCCCGGAAGCCTAGCGATGCGCCATCCGCTGGGCTTGCCGTTCCGCAGCCGCTTTCATCCGCCCTCGGTCCTCTCCACGTCCGTGTTATCCGCTTCAATTTATGCAAATTTTTGCCCTTCGCGAGCGGATAACAACGGATGTAACATTTTTCTCTTCCGTTTTGTCCTTTTTGCATCCGTTGGGCAGTGTGACACGGCCTTTAGCTAGAAAGTAAGAAATCCAACCATTTCCTGCTTCCTAGTTAATCTAAATCTCCCTGCACAGCAGAACAGATGATGGTCGGAAAAAGGAAAAATAGCAATTTAGCAGACAAGTTTGCTGGATAAGGAGTGAGTGGGCGGGGAGGGTTCCCGTGGGCCATGTGGGCAGTGCAGCCTTGTGTTTCAGCGCAGCCTGGATTAATTGCTTTGGGGGGGTGCTCTGGGGGTGAGATTTCTCTGCGGCCCACCAAAATTTTATCAGACCCACCAGTGGGCTATGGCCCACCGGTTGGCGACCACTGTCCCAGTGTGATTTATGCCAACCCTCTTCACAGCTCTATCTGCTTCCTCCTCAGGACTTTCTAGCAGCGAATCTCTATGAATTTTATGCATGTATCACCCAATCCCTCTGTGTTTCTAATGATTAGTAACTTGCATCCATAAACTTTCTGGCTCTTGGATTAATATCTTCTATATAAGATTATATGTGTTTATCACTCAAGGATTGGTTCTCCCACATCATCAAAATAACCCCCTCCTTTCCCAGGACCTTCCTTTTCCTTAACAAGGACATTTTCTTCCTTGGATTGAGAATAATCTATTGTGTCCTATTATTCTTTGGTTATTTAGGCACATCCAATTCAGCTAATTTCATTTTATAGGAATGGACTTGTTATGTGAGAATAAGGTGCTATTGTATTGTGCACAATAATTGATTCAAGAAGACCTTTAATCTCAGTTCTGGTCTATGTAATAGTTTGTTGTTGTTGCCAATCTAGAAGAATTATTTTATATTTTAAAAAGTTTGGAGCCTTGACTTTCTTACTCAATATATAAACTTACATTGAACTTTAGTTTCTTGAGATGAATGGTCATGGTGCTGTTTCCCTAGTTTCTATTTGCTATCTGTTGAATGTGCAGAATTACAATTAACTTTCAATAATTCTACCTGTACCAGTTTTAATGGATATAGAAAAAATATGTGAACATCCTTTTTAAACCAACTCCTGCTTGTTTTTCTGATTGGTTGTGAAGGCAAATATTGAGTTTTCCAGAAATTTTTATTCAGTGAGTGACTACAAAACAGGAATATGGAAAAATCAAGAAATCAAAATAAACCAGAATTTTATGTAATCAAACTTAAAGATTGCATCTTTAAATCAGGGATTTTATACACTGAATCCATTTATCAGTAATGTGTGTTGAGGCTTCCAGGAGAGGAAAAGCAGACTTATAATGCAAAGGATAAAAAACATCACAATACATTACATGACAGCAACGCCAGAAGTGGCATTTAGCAGGTTCTGACCAGTTCTGGAGAACCGGTAGCGGAAATTTTGAGTTGTTCGGAGAACCAGCAAATACTACCTCTGACTGGAGATTTTACAGTATCCTTTTTCTGCCATGCCCACCAAGTTAAAAAAAATTGAATCCCACCACTGGGCAATGTGATGCAGCAAGTTTGACACCCATGGTATAGGATCTCCTGCTTGAGCAGAGGGTTGGACTAGAAGACTTCCAAGGTCCCTTTCAGGTCTATTCTGATTGGGACCTCCAGAAGAGAAATCAAATACAGCCCCAAGTTTAGACAGCTAAGTCAAAATTATGAGCCAATCCAGAAATCAGGGTTTCAGGAATCATGAACAGAATCTCTGGGAAAATATACCAGAGTGGGAAATAAGATGATTATTTCCAATAGCAAAGCATGGGTCAGTGCTGTCTCTTAAATCAGACTGCATCCAGCTGTCTTTAATTAAGAGAGTTACTTCTTGGTTAGCAAGAAGCTTCACTGATTATCTCTGCTCTCCATTCCTTACTGAGTCCAAAGGCTTGGAGGTTATACATAATAATCTGAGTGTTCCAGCTGTACTGATGGTATCTGAGTTTGATCAGCCTCAGGTGATTCCTGGCTTGGTATCTTCTGAGGCTGATATATTCCACTGGTTTAGCTGGAATAACTTCTTCAGAGTCAGAGAACAAGTCCTGGGCCATGACAGAGTGCTGGAAGACAGCAATTTAGCTATTTGAGATCTTTGAAATGAGAAGTTTGAAAATGCTATTTAGATCAATCCTGATCTAAAGAAAAATGTAATCACAAGCTTAAGAATTTAAGGAATCTGAAATAAATAGCAAAAAGGCGAAGTAAAATTTTGAAGTTAGAAAGTTATAAATGGAAAGCTAGAAATAAAAAGTCTTGATTAATTTTGAATATTAACACTTTTACAACGGATCCTGCTTTCATTTTTGCAAGACATAACAAATTTAAATAATTTCATTATTTCAACATGTGGACACTAGAAAGAACTAAAAAATTTAGCAGAGGGGGAAAAATGCAAAATTTCTCTCTGCCCAGAATTTAAATGGAATTATTTCAAATTTCTTTCAATAGTTTCCTAGGACTGAGATACTCAAACATCTCTTCATCAGTATGTCTTCATTCCCTTACAGTACTCATGACTGAATAATTAGAAACTAAGAACACTAAGCCACACAACGAGCAACTATAAAATGTTTGTTGTGCAAATTTAACACTTGTATTTTAAATTGAATTTTAATGATATTTTTCTCATTAATATGAATTGCAACCAGCTTGCCTTCCATAGAAAACCTACATATTGTTGTGTCAGAAGGAAGGCTGAGAAGATATCTGCAGATCCCTCACATTCTGGACATAAACTGTTTCAGCTTTTCCCCTCATACCCCTTCCCCAGTGATGTTATATGCCATTGCAACTTAAGACACAGGACAGTTTTGCCTTTACTTTACTGAACAACTAATTCCCATAGTGCTAATGCCTATGTAGAATGGCTGTATATTGTTATTTATCTTTATTATCTTCTTTATTCCCTTTATTGGTATTATCATGATTATCATTATTATGTTGCTTGGCATATACACTGAGAGTTTCTCCACCAGAGACAAATTCCTTGTGTGTCTAATCACACTTGGCCAAATAAACTGATCTATTATTCTAAGTTAAGAACCTTCTGGTATGACTGTTTTCCTTGACAAACATCTTCATACAAATAAGTTTTTATTAATCTGTTCCAAACATCAATTTAATTTTCAAGGCCAAGAAATTATGCCTTGTTTTTGAATTTCAGGGACTATGTGGTTGTAGTATGTCTGTCACCAGAGGAAGGGTATAATAGAGAGGCTTTCTATAAAAACCAACTATCCATTTCTTTCTCCTAAATGTTTCCTTTTTCAAAGGTTGTTAGTTATGCAAAACATACGATTAAGGTTGGTGCTGTGAAAAATGCCAATTAAATGGGATATGCAGATTACAAATAAGAATTAACTAATTAAGAAATGATACATTATTTCCATTAGTAGAGCCATGTAATCGAGAAGAAAGACAAGGATAAAATGTATGCAAATTGTAGAAGCAGACTTTGGGATCGAAGTGCAATGTCGCATTCTTACTTTAATAATTAAGGACAATAAATTAATAGGTGCCATATATAATTTAAACAGAAGTGTCTGTTATTAGGTATTCCAGGGTATAATTAATCACTTGCAGCTGCATGTTTTGGAGTCATGATGTACAGTAGCATTTCATTAAAAACTCAGTAAACATGGGTCAGATTGTTGTTGTTTCTAAAAGAGTCAGAAGTTAAACACGTACTGCTTAATTTCATTGGTTTGTTGCATCAATATGCAAAGTGACGTAAAATCAGAATTCACCTTCCTAATTACTTCATGTGCTTCCATTACTGAAAACCCTGGTCTTGACAGCAGAATTTCATGCATGGATGAGAGGAGGTACAGTACTCAGTTCTTGCTTTTGGAGAATGGTCTTCTGAAGCTGGATGCAAGGCAATGTTCTTACAGAGGATTTTAAAATCACTACTGAATATGCTAAGAGATTGTGTATTACTTTTCAAACTATGAGTTTTATTTTTGTGATGAGATATCACAAACTAGTAAAAAATTAAGGCATTTGTAATATATAGTTGAGTTTTATGTATCTGTACAGTACTTGCAAACATGGGTCTTACAGTACTTGCATACATGAAATATTTGTTCAACAGCATGCGTTCAAGATGCATAACACAAACTCTAACATTAATACAATTAGCCTTAAAATAAATCTTATATCAGAGAACGCCTCTGTGATTCTCCAAACCATTCCAGAACTTGGCCTCCTCATCACTAACTAAAGTATTTGAGAGGAAATATTTGGAAAGCCTGCTGTGCTTCATCATTTCATCAAAGGCCTCACTGATGGTGGCTCCTAAGAATTTTCTTAGAACATTTAAAAAACAAATCATTCCTTCAGATTCCAGATTCCAGGTAGAGCTGCGATGGTGCAGTGGTCAGAATGTAGTACCGCAGACAACTTCTGCGGCCTACCGGCTGCCTGTAATTTGGCAGATCAATTCTCACCAGGCTCAAGGTTGACTCAGTCTTCCATCCTTCCAAGGTGGGTAAAAGGAGGCAATATGTTGGGGGCAATATGCTGACTCTGTAATAGCTTAGAGAGGGCTGTAAAAGCACCGTGAAGCAGTATATAAGCCTATTGCTGGTATCTCTGGGATAAATAATGTGAGCTCATATTTCATCAGATGTGACTGGACTGTAACAGTAGGATAATTTTCATCCTCCCAATATAGAGGCCATATCCATCCTGTCTTGAAATTTTGCTTGTGTTCCATCCGGAAAAACGCGAGGTAGACCGGGTTCCAACAACAAAGTCTTTATTTCAGAACAGTTGCAAAAACGGAACACTGTCAAGCGCGACAGCCCTTTTATATTATTCTGTCTGACGGCTTGAGACTCCAATGGAACATTCATTTGAGTTGCCGCCTTTGTGCGGTGGTTCTTCGGGATTTGTTCCTATTGAACCTACTCCCCATTAGTTTTTATGTACCAATCCGAATGAAGCTTATTTGGATCTACTAATTTTTTATGCAGAACACCCCCCCCTCTCATAGTTCAGTCCTAACTGGTGATTAGTCGGCGCAGGTAGGTGCGGCTTTCTCTTGATCTGGAAAAACTGGACTTACCGCGCGTTCATTAGTATGTTGGAGACTTCGACCGGTTCGGATAGGGTTGCTGATGTCTTCAGTCCTTCTCCCTGGAGAACCGTCTGGGAGGGTGAGTCAGCCATTTTACTCCGCCTGGTTTCTCTAGGCCGCGTGGTTTGCGCGCTCCCTCCCATTTTCTGCCGGGCAGGTCGAGCTGGCCTGGCTGGGCTCCTTCGGGTGGACTTCTTCTCGCAATTTCTTCAAGACAGTGAAGTCTTTTATTTGCTCTTTTTGGTTTGTATTGTTTCGGAGTTTATTTAAACGGTTCTTTATGTGATTTCTCATTTCCCCCCGCACCTCTTTGTTTTGAATTTCGTCATGTTTTTCTATGTGTGGATGCTGTGTTGCATTTCATTCTATGTTTCGGGAGTCGAAGCGTTGGTTCTATGTGCCGCTTCCGATTGCCTGCCGTCGTCTACCGTTAAGTCCGGTAGGATTTAGGGGCCTAGTTTTTGTGTAATTGTCCAGGTATGCCATATGGTCGCCCGTAAATTTTTGCGATAAACTAAGTCGCGCTATTGCAAAGGTCCTGATCGAGTGGAGGAGTCGGGGGGGTTTTCTGGTGTGAAATTTGGGTGCAATCTGTCCTAGAATGCGAGCCTTAGGTTGTCTTCCCTCAGTAATTCTGCTGGGGTCTTGGTTGGGTGTAGTAACGTGGGTGTGATATGTTGGAGAGTGAGTAATCGATTATTTTATTTTGGACATCCCCAGTGTCCATATTTTCTAACCTCCTGGTAAACCTGACGCATCTCTCTGCCCTAGTACCGTTTGCAGCCTGGTGGGCGGCGCGGTTAGGGCATGTTTAACCTAGGAGGGCTAGGTATTGCTCGAATTGAAGACTGTTAATTGTGGGCCCATTGTTGACACTAGGATCGTCCGGTAGGCCATGGGTTGCAAAGAGTGTTGTCAAGTTGTTTTATAACGCGTTGTCTGTTGTCGAGAGGCATAATTTTACCCCCAGCCCATTGAGGTATGTCATCCATGACAATCAGAAAACGTTATGCCCTTGGTAGTAGGACCCGCAAAATCGATGTGGATTCGTGACCAGGGGCCTCTTGGGGTCCCAGTCTCTTATGGAGTGCTTTTGGTGGGACGGCCTGATTCTGTTGGCATTTACTTGCACGAGTTTACCGAAAAAAACCAGTATCATGTCCTATCTATACCTGGCCATCCAGACATAGCTTCCTCAGCAAGGCTTTTATTTTAACTAATTCCTGGGTGGCCTTCGTGAAGCATACCGCAGTACCTTGGTTTGTAATTTATTAGAATTAGAGTTACCCGATCAACCCCACAATAACACAACCTTTTTGGGATTGATGAGTTCAGTCTTTGTCTGTCCGGAAGGTTTTAAAGTTTCTCAATTTTTTGGTTTGTCCGGCCAGCCTTTATCTACCCAGTGAGGTACGCGGCGTCTATATTGGGTCTTTTGGCGTGGCTCTGGCGACATCACTTCGCAGATATGGGTAGATCGGGGTCAAGTCTCTATCTGCCAATGCTGTCATCACGTTCGGTGCACTGGGTCTTCCTCTGGGTTGATTGGCAATGGTGCTCTGCTCAACGTCTGCATGGAAATTTGTTTGCCCGGGCGATGTGGTCAGAAGTTATAGATAGGCTGCTAGGAACTCTGACCATCTAGTACATTCGTGGGGACAGAATATTCGAGTGTGGGCTTGTTTCCGTCAAAATTCCCTAGGTTAGCGGGTTTAGTGTCTGTTACGATTTTGAAAAGTTCTTTCCATATAGGTACTTCGTTGGAAGCGTTCACTCCGGCGAACAATTTGCTTAGAGCTCTCGTGTCCCAACTGACTGTAATTACGCTACGGTTTGGACAGGGTCTTTGAATAGGATGCGACGGGTGCCTTCTCTCCCAGTCAGGCAATTGGGTGGCTCAGGGATGGCACCTGACTCCGAAATGGCGTAGGCGTCGCAGGTCAGCGTTAATGGCAGTGTGGTTGCTAAACTGGATAAAAACGTGTTTGATGTTAATAAAAAGTCTTTTATTGCCTTGGAAGCTTTTTTTTTCTTAAGCCCCCATGTCCAAATTTGTTTTCTTGTCCAGTAATTGATGCATGGTTCTGCTATTGTGGCTTTCGGGTAGGAACACATTATAAAAGTTTATTAGTCCCAAATGCTGCAGCTCAGTTTTATTTCCTTGGTTCTGGTGCTGTCTTTTATAGCTCTGACTTTTTTTTTTCGGTGGGGTTATGCCCTCGTCCAGCAATTTAAATATCCTAAAAACTCGATCGCGATCAGTCATTAGCCAGCCTTTTCTTTCTTTACTTTAAGGCCAGATTCTCTGAATTTTATTTAGGACCTCTTTTGAGTCTTTATTTTAAGCTGGTTGCAGTCTTTTGCTGAAATTAGGGAACGTCATCAAAGTATGGCACGACCCCTTTTATGCCATTTAACAGAACATTGCCATGAGGTCTCGGAAAACGCTGGGGCTACACTTACGCCAAATGGGAGTCTAGTTACATTTGAATGCCTTTGTGAGTCACTATGTGTTTGTGCTTCTGCGTTAAGGGGTCTACTGGGAGCTGTTTGGTACGCCTGTGCTAGGTCTAAGTTTAGTGAAAACTTTTCCTCCCCCAAGAGAGTGCAGTAGGTGTTGCAAACCTGGCAACTGTGCGGTACTGCGCTCTGTGACGCGTGGTTCCCAGGGTAGCCCTGTAGTTGCCACAGATTCAACCGACCCATCTGGCTTAATTGGTGTCCACAAATTGGTGTTTCTCCCATCTAGCGTGGTCGACCGGTTCTGAAACCCCTTGATTTATTAATTTATTTAGTTTGTTCCCCTATTTTTTTCTTTTAAAGCAAAAGGAACCCGTCTGGCCTTTAGCCTTCTATGGGGGTTTTATCTGTGGGTCTAGACTAAAAGAATGGGGGTTCCCCCGATATACCTGCCTAGGGAGCCGTTGAAGACGTCTGGAATTCTTGGATCAGGGTTTCTGCCCCAGTCCATTGCGGCCACGCCGGTCTAGTACTTCCGGTCACCCATGCCCATGGTGCGAACCATTGATACCCAGAGGCTTGGTCCGATCTCGGTCGATATCGTTAATGGTAGTACTGCGACATTGTCGTGTAAGCGACTCCGAAAATGTTTCGCCAGGCCGATAGCAGGAATTCGGTTTCCCGCCCTGATAATCTTTGAGGGTTAGTTTTTTCTCTGGAGTTCTTAAAATTTTGATTCTGGAATTAGTTTTTTGAGGGTGTCCCATGACACCATGGATACGGAAACGATCCGAATCAACCTTCCATCTTGCAGGGGCTGTCTTTGATTTTTATCAACTATTTTTACCTTTCTTCGCTTTCCGTCTGAGCGCTCCGATATGAGAAGTTTTGGTATGTGGCTTCTCAACGGTTAGTGGCTTGCTGTTTCGCTGAACACTTTCTCTCGAGAGTTTGGCTCAGGCTTTTGCTGGGGAGTCGTTCTCGTCTCTTTGGGCTTGTAATTCTTTTTGTTTCTGCAGACTTCTCGATATGCCCCCTTTTCTTTGCATGCTCTGCAGATGGCATCGAGGAATCTGCAATCGGCTCGGGGATGTTTCCCCCGCAGCCAGCACATTCCCGGCGCGATTTCTTATTTTCGCGCCCTTTCCTGTTAGTAGTATAAGGCGGTGGATTTCGTCGTCCTCGTCCAATTCTGACGTCTTGCTCCGATTCTTCGTAATGAGTGGTTGTGGGAGGTTGTTGTTACTCTCTGGCTGGCTTTTTCATTGTTTGCTGCATTGCATTTTTTTCATCTTAATCCTGCCGATTTTGCGGCTTCAGCAGCCGAGGCTTCTGCAATAGCTATTGCTACTGGATATGTTGGGTTTTGTTCAGCTAGCTTGCTCAGTAATGGTGAGTCCCTTAAACACCATACACTCGAATCCTGCACTCGCTTCATTTTCTAAGTTAAGAAATCTCCACGGCGTTCCCCCCTATTGGTGTAGGCGGGCTACAAAATCAGCGATGGTTTCGCCTTCTTCTGGTCTCTCCGATAAAGACCGCTGCCCCCGCTTTATTAGGTTTGACACCACTGTGCATAGTGGGGCCTTTAATGTTCTCTGGAGCCTCGGTACAGTCATTGTTTGACATCTTTCTTCGGGGCTTGGCCAAAGCCTTGGCCATTTAAAAATCGCGGGCCCACAGTGGGTTCAAGAAAACAAGCTCTTTTTCGCGTGGTCTGAGATCCTCCAATTCTCTTTTGCCTCTCTAAGGTCATCTGGGAAAACGCTACGTAAGATTCCCAACTTCCTCATTTGGGAGGTTGAAGGGTGCAAAGGCGGCGCATTGTTTCCGGCCATTGCTCTTTGTTGGCTTGTCTGTCACCGCATGCTCCAGTCTCGCGTTTAGGAGATCCGCATCCTCGTCGCCAGTGTTCCGCCATGAAAAAGCGTAGGTAGACCGGTTCCAACAACAAGTCATTTATTATCAAGAACAGTTGCAAACGGAAAACAGTTGGCTCAAGCCGCGACAGCCCTTTTATATTTTTCTGTCTGCGGCTTGTAGCCAATGACATTCATTTGAGTGTTTCCGCCTTTGTGCAGCTTCGAGGATTGGTTCCTGTTGAACCTATCCCCATTAGTTTTTTTTGTAACCAATCCGAAATGAAGTTATTTGGAGTCTTACTATTTTTATACAGAACAACTTGGGCTATGATTTGTACATTGCCAAGTTGAGACAGTTCCGTGATTTGTGATGGAGGCAATTTAATCTTTAGTTGATCCTGCCTGATTAAGTGTTGGAGTCCCCTCAGAATCCTAGAGTTTTTCAACCCTGCATTAGCTCAGTGAGCAGAGCACATAGGAAACATTCAGTAGTTTAGTCATTTTGAATTCTCATTTTATCAGGATTGTATGGAAGTAATAGTTTCTTTGAGTCCTTGTAAGCTTCTGTTTGTGTTATCAGTGTCTGTATCTAACTACTTTGCCTCTTATCAGCTTGTTTTTCAATTCCCTTTGATGTTTCCAAATATTGGGTATTCTCTACATAATAAGTAATTCTTGCTTTCTCATTCTGTGTCCAAAATATTTAAACATTAACTTCATCATTAGTGTTTATTGCAAGCAGTTTGATTTTACTGGATTTAGCATAGGTAGTCCTCATTGAATGACCACAGTTGGGGCTGGCAGTTCTGTGATTAAATGAAGCAGTCATGACCTATTCAGTAGCTCTATGAATCAGCACTCTCCATGCCCCTTTGTATTGCACCGCCTCCTTCAGATCTGCCATGGTCATTTCAGTGTCATCTTTTATAGGGTGTAGCCAGCACTATAAAAGCCCCTTCTTTTTCCACTGATCACTCCCAGCATGATTGACTTTTTGAGTGAGTCAGCTCTCATGACATGACCAAAATATGACAGCCTTTGTTCAGCAATCTTGGCTTCAAGTGATATTTTTGGTGAGGTTCAGTCTAGGATTTTCTTTGTTATTTTTGCAGTCAATGAGATGTGTAATAATCGCCTCCAACACCACAGTTCAATGGCATGCACCTTTTTCCTATCTGTCTTTTTCAGAGTCCATGTTTCATAGTCATAAGTAGAAATTGGAGAAATTATTGCATTAATTAATCTGCATTTGGTTGTGACACTGATGTATTTACGCTTCCAGATGTTATTCATGCAGACATTTACAGTTTTTCCAGGTGTTATACGCCTTGTGATCTCAGAGCTGCAGTCACCACTTTGGCCCAGGAAGATGAATTCCTTTACTATTTCGATGGTCTCATTGTCAATGTACACTTTGACCTATGTCTTCTCTGCAGTTGTCATTATCTTTGTTTTCTTGATGTTAAGGTATGGTCCAAATTAACCACTCCAGATCTTCCTTGCTTTCTGCAAGTAACATTGTGTCATCTGCATATTGAAGGTGGTTGATATTCCTACTACCAATTTTAACTCCAGTGGTAGATTTTATTTATTTATTTATTTTGTCAAAAGCTTACAATACAATAGAAATAAGAATAAACATAAGTTTAAATATACAAAATAGGAACTAATAATTGGGGACAATAGGACAGGGACGGTAGGCACGATTGTGTGCTTATGCACGCCCCTTATAGACCTCTTAGGGATGGGGTGAGGTCAATAGAGGTTAGTTTGAGGGTAAATGAGTGGGGGTTTGAGCAGATGACAACAGAATTAGGTAGTGATTTCCAGATATTGACCACTCTGTTGCTGAAATCATATTTCCTGCAATCAAGTTTGGAGTGATTAATGTTCAGTTTATATCTGTTATGTGCTGAGTGAGGGTCATCAGCAAGGTCATATCTGCCTAACTTGTGTTTGGTATATACCGTGTTTCTCCAACAATACAGCCCCCCCAATAGGAAGACCCAGCATGTTTTCTTGGCATAAAATGAAATTAAGACCCTCCTCCCAAATTTAGACCTAATTTAAAACATACAAAATTGGGGGGGGGAGGAGGAAGGGAACTTGCCATTAGGAGTGTCCCGCGGGCAGCTACACTTCACTATCAGCCACTCCTAACAGCCAATCATGGTGGAGTACAGAGGGCTCCCTTACCCCTCCCTTACCCCGGTCAGCAGGCAGGTGGCATCAGCGTGGATGTCCGGCAGCATTTCAGCCACTTCTCAGGCCTCCGTAGCTTCCACAGTTCCCACTGGTGCTGGTGCCTCTCTCCCCAGCGCTGTCTCCAACAACAGTGCCTGAGTTGCTCCCGCTTTTCCCCCGTCCCCGTAACAACAAGGAAAAAAAACATTTTTAGGTACGTGGCAGCTCCGTGCGCTGCGTTTTGGTTTAATCCCAAGTGGCTGGGTGGGCATGAGAAGAGCTGAGCGAGCGTCTCTGCTTCTGCTATCCTTGGTGCTCCAACCTTGGGCTCTGCAAGTTTGAAAAAGGCCCAGTACGCAGCCCGTTCCTGCATTCCAAGTGCCCAGGCTGATCTGCAGCTGTCCCTCTCTCGCCAGCGCCATCTCCAACAACAGTGGCAGCAGTGGTGGGAACCGTGGAAGTGTTTTGGCTGCTTCTTGGGTGGGGGAGCTGCCTCCATAACTTCCACAGTTCCCACCGCTGCTGCCGCTGTTGTTGGAGATGGGGCTGGTGAGAGAGGGACAGCTGCAGCTCAGCCTTGGCACTTGGAATGCAGGAACAGGCTGCGCACTGGGACTTTTGCAAACTTTCAGAGCCTGAGACTGGAGCACCAAGGGTAGCAGCAGCAGAGACGCTCACTTCTCACGCCCACCCAGCTTCTCGGGATTAAACCAAAATGCAGCATGCAGCACTCCCAGGTACCTCAAAAAAAATTTTTTCCCCCTGTTGTTACAGGGACGGGGAAAAAGTGGGAGCAACTCAAGACGCTATTGTTGGAGACATCGCTGGTGTGCGGGGGAAGGGGAAATTAATTCACCCCCAAAAAGAGGTCCTAGCCATTTTGGGGGGGGCTCAAAAAAAAATAAGACCGAGCCTTATTTCGTGAGAAACATGGTAGATTTGTTGTACCAGAGTGTAGGACAGATTCTTCCAAATGTGCATTACTTATCATTATTGCTGTGTATATGTTGAATAGTATAGGTGACAGGATTGAACTTTCTCACATTCGTTTTCAATTCTGAACCATTTTGTGTCTCCACATTTTGTTCTTAGAGTGGCTGCCTGATCAGAATACACTTATTTATTTCAGGTTTGTGAATTTTGGAATTTATGAAAAGAACATACAGGTATTTTCCTCATGAATTAACTGAACTAAAGACCTTGCTTCCAGCCCCACAACACTTATAGTAGAACACCTGTTTAACAAACCTAGACTAGAGGAAAGGATCCCATTCAGTAAGCAACACCTTTATTTTTTTATTCTAAAAATATTAATTTTACAGTAGAGACCATATTACTCCTTGACTTCGTAGAGCTTTTCTTATCCCAGTGAGTATCTGCAATGCCATATTAAATGAAAAAGTGATGATTACAGAAATGAAAAAAGAATCTCTGATTCATCAGTTGCGTTTTTCTGTCCTGCACTGTGTATAGTGGGGGTAGGGGAGAACAAAAAAATACATTCAGGTGATACTCAATGCTGGTTTAATAGAAAAGACATTTAAAGAAAGAAAATGCGACAGATATCTTGCTATGATTGTTATCCCCAATCCCTATAATTTAGAAAGATAGTTAAGGCTCATCAGATCAATTGAGACAAGAAATGTTAACAAGTGTTCTGGGAGGGCAATATATTGTGTTTCACAATATCAGAATGTCAATATTTAAAACAGCTATATTGGATTACAATGCATTACTTGTTCGCAGTTTGATTGCTATACACTGTGGAATTAGTGGGCAAAAATCTGACTATGTCATGTAGCTAAAATAAATCCCATATTTTCCTATGGCTTATAAATAATCTGAATAAGTTGGCACATTTCCCTCCAATTTTGTGCTCTGTCCCTGCAACCATATGCTAGGTGCCACAATGTCTCTCCCTTTGTGAACAAGTGTTTGTCTTACATTATCTGTCCCTTTGTGAAAAATTGTTTGCTTTACACTGTAGCCTTAAGCTAAACTTGCATTTATTAAGCCCTTTAAATATGCAATTGCTAATTTAAATTAGAGCAGCAAACAAACACGAAAAGCTCCTCTCATTTAGAATATTTATTATGTTGTATTTTAGATGTTAAACAACTCTCATTGCTTTGTCCCATTAACTAAATGACCACATATATCTATTTCTCAGCTTGAATTCAAGGTGATGGATGTAGTGGTACTAGAGTCCTCATTTTGCATTACATAGTCATTTTTAAAAGCCAAGATTTAAATCTGGTGTTTATAAAGTAATTGTTGCTGATCAAATTTATGAAAATGGAAGATACATGCATAAGGTTCTTCATTAGTTCTACAAATCTCTTAAGTCATTTTACACAATAGCTATATTTGGGTCCTATTCCCAGTGAAAAATAGTAATAACAGGAGATTTTCTGAGCCCTGGTTAATCTGGTTTCTCGAATATGATAACATATTTTTGTAGCTGTTTTTGAATAGTTTCAACAACATCATCTCCATGATTCTCTATACAGTTTATGATCGGAGCTGTGTAGATCACTCAGTTTTGCCCTATGCATTTATTGATAAAAGATAAATAAAAATAGATTTGCAATAGGAGTGTCAAACTCAATTTCATTGAGGGCCACATCAGGGAGGGAGCAGGGTGGAGGGGCATGGCCAGGGGGGACATGGCCAGCTTCATTCCTGTTGGGATGAACTCAGTAGGCTGCCTGTGGTAGCCTGAGTGCTCTGCTAGCGAAAATGGGATCCCAAGCTCCGTCTTCGGCTGCCACAGCATCCTGCAACCCTCTGCCAGTGAAAAGGAAGCTCGGGACGGATACTGTAAAAGTCTGAAAAAAGTGTCTGATTTAGCAACCCAGGAAATAAATTGGGATCTGAAATGAAAGTTATATAATTGATGAGATTTCTCTAATTTTAATTTATTCTCATTCAATTAATCTTCTTAAAAGTAAGGGCAAGTCAAACAAAAGCATCTTGCTTTTCATTGAAGTGATATTCTCAAAACCTGATGCAAAGCAACATGTTGGTTTTAATCTATAATGCCCTTTCTGCTTCAGTCTCTTAATATTTGATTCCATTTGAACCCTTTACGCATTAATTCTTCAGAAATCGGCATGTGGATAGGGCAGATTATATACCTGTGGTGTTTTCTCTAGCCAAGGACAAAACGAGTAGGTTCCACATGGTTCATGTTCATTTTTCTTCATTTGCAGCTTTATAAAATTCTATGAACTAAGGAACTATGAGCTAATCATGGATAATTCAGTGCTCCTCTCTAGCTGATAGAATTTTTTGGAAGAAATAAGAGAGAACAATTTTCCTTCTTCCACAGCTTTCTTTTTCGTCAAACCTATTCCAGAGAGCTGGAAGAACTTAAGCCCATGTCACACTGAACCAACAAATGCAAAGAAGATGTAAAACGCGATGTACTCACTGCCTCCGTTTTGCTTCCTCTCTATCCGTCCAGCATCCGTTTAGAACCATTCATCGCTCCAAAAGTTTTGGGCTGCCCAAAACTTTTGTGTGGAAAATGTATCCATTTCGTCCGTTCTGCATCCGCTACGCATCCGTTACATCCGCTAGGCATCCGCTACGCATCCACGCAACTCGCATCCGCTCAGACGCAGGGAGGAAGCGAAACGGACGGGGAACGGATGCAGAACGGATGCCTAGCGGATGCAGCACGGAAACAAAGAGTTTAAAACGGAAAAAAAACGTTCGCAAGAGGGACCTATCTCGGATATTAAGGATGTCTACAGGATGCCTAGAGGATGCCTAGAGGATGCAAAGGGACAGCTATACTGCCTATAAAAGGGGAGCAACTCATCTGCATCTCACTTTCAGACAGCAGC
The DNA here is from genome assembly GCA_004320025.1 of Laticauda laticaudata. NCBI lineage: Eukaryota > Metazoa > Chordata > Lepidosauria > Squamata > Elapidae > Laticauda > Laticauda laticaudata. Next base: position 30,667 of record BHFT01032217.1, read on the forward strand.
CCAGCTGTGCAGACCTCTGCAGCCTTCATCTGACTCCTTCCTCTTCCACAGCATTCCAGTCATGTCCACCGTGGATTGTGACAAAGTCCTTTCGGCAGCCACCATTCTTCTGCAACAGTGCGAAACCATCTACAGGCTCTGTGAACTCTACTATGGGAAGAAAAGGAGGCACCCCAAAAAAGTCTGGGGTCCAAAGATGGTTCGCCAGAAGAGCAGAGGACGGACTGTACAACAAGCTGATGGTGGAGCTCAGGAGCGAAGACACTCGGACGTTCCAGAACTTCATGAGGATGCCTCCAGCCATGTTTGACGAACTTGTGCAGTGCCTTGACACCCAGGTTGACCAAGACAAATACCAACTTCCGGCCCAGCCTGGAGCCTGTGTTCAAGGTGGCACTGACTCTGCACCACCTGGCCCTCAGGGACCACCTACAGGAGCATGCAGTACGGCTGGAGGGTGCCACCCAACACCATCAGCATTGTGGTCAGAGAAGTGGTGCAGGCCATCATCGAAGAATACAAGGAGGAGCTCCTCCAGTGCCCCTCCACTAAAGAAGGCTGGAAGAAAGTTGCAGAGCAGTGGTATCAGAAGTAGAACTTCCCCCACACCGTTGGAGCCATAGATGGCAAGCAGCGTGGCCTGCAAAGCTCCAGCCAAGTCGGGGTCCACTTATCACAACTACAAGGGCTTCTTCAGCATCATCCTCTTCGCCATGGTCGATGCTGACTACAAGTTCATGTAACATCGATGCTTCGGGCAACGGCTCATTTTCAGATGCCCAGTTATACAACGCCAGTCACCTCAAGGAGGGGCTGCTGAAGGCAACCTCATGGTGGGCTTCCCAGATCCAGACCTGCTGCCCAACGACACACAGATGTGCCCTACTTATCGTGGGGATGACGCCTTCTTCCCTCACAACCTACCTCATGAAAGCCCTTACCTCCAAATACCTCACCCGTGAAGAGAGGATCTTCAACTACAGCTGTTCAGGGCAAGACGGGTGGTGGAGAATGCCTTTGGCATCCTGGCCAACAGGTTCCAGGTACTTCTCACCAACATGCCAGCATAGCCCAGAGACCATGAGGAGAATCGTGGAAGCTTTCTGCATCCTGCACAATCTCATGCACACCCGTGACCCAGTCTTGCAGAACAGGCTTGTGGACCGTCAACAAGGCAATGGGGACATTGCCTGGGGAATGGAGGCAAGGGCAAAACCTGATCGACACTTGAGAGATGTGCAAGGCCCCAAAAGACCTCATGTGAGGCGAGAAGCAGCGCAACCTCCTGAAACACTGGTTGCAACTCCCCAGCTGGAGCAGTGGAGTGGAAAGACAGAATGATAGATGCTTAATGGATGCTTCCTTCAGCCTGTCTCATGACACTGATGAGATTGGGCTGTATGTTTTGGTTGGCCTACAATGAACACGGGCGTTTAATAAAGAGTTGTGTTTATGTTGACATGTGTGGATAATTATTACATTATTATTGATAATGAAGGGCCATATGTTGGTAGCTGGAGGTGACCCATACAGTCCCACTATGCTTGCACTGGGAGTTTATCTATCCCACTGAATTCCTAACCCATCCCACAGCTATTAACCCATTCCTCTAACTCATCCCAAAGCTATCCTTTCCCATCCACAAGCATGCAAAGGCTTAAACCATTTCTAAAAGTTTCCACCAAGACTTTATTAAAAAAAATGAAATAGCAAGTGTGTGAATCATAAATAGACTTTATTAACAAGAAGCTATAAAACAAAATGAGTCTCTGACTCCTCTTTCTCAGTCTCAGGGGTGAAGGGTCCAGTGCTGTGGAGGTGGCGTGGTGCTGAGTGCTTGTCATCAGTCCTCCAGAAGCAGAAGCAGCAGAAGCCCCAGCCCCAGAAGAGCGAACCCGTGTTGCAGAAGCCCCAGCAGAACCAGAGTGAGGGCCAGGGGCGGGATGGTAGCCCTGTCCCTCTTGCCAGGGCTGCAGCAGATGGCCTGAGGCTTGCTTGCTTCACGGTTGGTGGGGTTGCTGGCTGGCAGGCTGGAGGCCAAGGCTGGCAGGGAGGCAGGCAACCAAGGTGGCAGCAAGCTGGCAGGGAGGCTGGCAGCAAGGCTTCGCAGGCAGACATGAGCAAGGCAGGCCAAGGCAGCCAATCTGTCCGGCTGGTCTTTCCTCTGAATGCGCTCCTAGCTGCTTTTCGTTATATCTTCGGGGCTGACGCAATGGCATCCTCCCCACATGCGCAATTAACGCGGCATCCATTAGGCTTCCCTGGGCATCCGCTCTGCATCCGCTCTGCATCCGCTTCATCCGTTCGGCGTCCGTTCTGCATCCGCTGTAATCCGTTCCGCGTCCGCTTTGCTGAGGTCTCCGCAAGCCTAGCGGATGCACCATCCGCTCCATCCTCGCTCCATCCACTGGGCTTCCATTCCGCATCCACTTGCATCTTGCCCTGCGTCCTCCCCGCGTCCGTGTTATCCGTTCCAGTTATGCAAATTTTTGCCCTTTGAGAGCGGATAAACAACGGATGGAACATTTTGCTCGTCCGCTGTGTCCTTTTTGCATCCGTTGGGCAGTGTGACATGGGCTTTAGAAGGTTTAGGAAAAGCAGTCACCCAAAACGTGGAAACTAGACACATACCTACCTAGGGTTTAGGTGCCCATGGAAGGCGCAGCTACTCACCAACAAGTTAAATCAGTGTTCAAAAATAATATATTCTGAAAGAAAAAAAGTGATCTTCAATTGGGCTCAATACTTCTTGAAAGATGAAGGCATATTGCAAAGTCAAGTTTTCATTTGGATAATACCCTAATTATGGGCTCCTATTGCTGCTCCGCTTTTGTAAGTTCACTTTTGAACAGACAAATGTTTGAAAAAGAACTAAACTAAAATCACTTTTCATTTTTAATTGTGGAATTTTTCATCATCTTTCTTCATATTGGAAATAGCTTTAATAATAATAGCAACAAAATCAATTAAGAGCAATCTTTTTCCAGAAGAGAATTAGGCACATAGCACCATAGCATCTTTTTAAAAATGAAGTCTTCCCCTCTAAATTGCACTGGAATGAGAGATTTATTTGCCCTTTTATTTATTTATCTTTTGCTCCTGTGACACTCAAAGGAAATATGCTTGTTACAGTACAGTTACTTGGAAATGAACATAAAGAAAACATTGAAAGAAATACTGTCATAACCTTATGGGTAAATTAGATGTCACAATGATGGGTTGAAATGCTTATGTAGATTAGTCTCTGTTTTTCCTTACAGTAGCAGCATCTATCGTAAATATGATTACTTTTTTCGGATTCACTTCTAAGGTTCATTTTGCATACTATGTTAAAAATAGAACATATCCATGTTATTTATACATCTTCTTTTTGTACATCTGTGTATGAGGTAAAGAAAAAAATACAAATAGGGAATTTGCAGATATATTTAGATCAGAAACAAATTGTTTTAAATACCCCAAATGTAAAAGATGATGCATATGAAATTATGCATTTATTGGATTTGTAGAGCATGAATCTACATAGTGTCACAGTGGCTTGTAGCAAAAATCCACAAATAAAAAGTCCATGACAGTCACATAAAATATCCACAATAAATAATTTGAAATAATAAAAATATCATTAGTACTGCATAACATCCATGGCAATTCTCTTTATCTAATTGTAGGACTTGTATAAAGAGCAGATGATATTTAGCAGAAATAGTTATGCAGAAATATTGAACATTTGAAAGAATTCACAAACTTTAAAGTACTATGAAAAGTTTTAACTAATTGTATGGAGGGGGAGAAGAAAAATGGTAATTGTGTTCTCTATTATTATTATTACCTATGCTCCTTTCCTACTCTTATTTTTAGCTAATCAAAATATAAATGTGCAATTCCCCAAACTCTACTAAATGAGAAAACAAGTAATATAATAAACAGCTTTCAAGTTTGAGGCTTTAATATCAGTTTATATCAATTGACATATACAGATTATAGCATTATTTGTGTGCTTTTTTTTCTGGGCTTAATTTTTTTCCCTTTGCATTTTTTACTGGTTACCCTGGTTTAATATTCTATCGAACATGTGCGCCGTGGGGCAGTTGCAGTATTGAAGAAAAGAGTTAAAAGAGTAAATGGGAATACAAGGATTTCATGTCACAATAACTTACCATTTTGAATTTCTTGTTCCAAACATTTTTAGTCATGAAAAAATTAGTCCTTCAAATTTATAAAAGCCTTTCAGTGGACAGTACAATACAATCCTTGATGCAGACAAGAGATTGTTATTGGAGGAAATATTTCTAACTCTATTAATGGAAATTTTAAAATGATTTGTGTATGAATGTCATAATGCTGATATATTTTATTTGTGGACCTAAGGGCCAAAGGAATATTTTGCTATCCATTCCAGTAATTGCATCCTTGTATTGTCTTCTGGCTTGATAATTGCTAATTCCATTTTTAAACAGGGTAGTTTCACTTTACGCCTCCAGAATACAAATGACTAGATCAGTAGGAAGAAGCAGATGGATGAACGTTACTAAATAATGTTGTTGTCCTTTTATTAACTTCAACTATTTATTGATTTTACCTGCAACTTATCAAAGCAAGTACACCCATAACCTCAGCTGAATGCTGCTGATAGAGCAATTCTTAATACTTTGTAAAATAAGACTACAGTTCTTTATTGGATAAATCCAATCTTGATCTATAATACAAACATAAAGACTACCTTTTCTACTAAAATAATGAGAAGTACAGTATCCAGTAAAATGAAAGGGACATGACTAGACTTTTTGGCTTTCAATGTCACAGTAAACCCTTGTTTTCTGCTTGTGTACTGCTTCTTATTCTAGCATTGAAATGACAGCTTTAGGGAGAACTTCAGGCATGCTGGATTACATTTTGGTTAACTATATCCTCTTATTTCACAAGGCAGAATCCAACATATTTTTGCTGGTTTTGATTATAATTTGAAAGAAACCGTATCTCAAATATTAGGTTATTGTTTCAACAAACCATCATTACAATTTTGTTCAATGGAGACATTTGAGTCATTGGATTATTGATGTATGAATGAGATAAAAGCTTATCTTTTTGTATCAATCCAGGTTTTGATTTAGCATAAAATTTCACTTTTTTTCTCTTTAATGGAAATGGATATTCACCTTGTAATTAATATATACATTTTCCCTCTCAAACTGATTAATTTAAGTATTAACAAATTGCTAGAGCAACTTTGTATATGAAAACCCATAAAATGTTTTCAGCACTTTTTTTAAAAAAATGTGCATGGTCAACAAGATAATTTTCATCCGTGCCTTTTAATTGTGTTGTTTTTCTAGCATCCTGCTCCAACTGAATGCTAATTATGAAATAAAATCAGAGATACAGCTTTCAGTCCCCCAAGTAGCAGGTAAACAAGCTCCAAAAATAATGAGAGTCAGTGATAGCTTTGCCATTTTTAATACCTTTTTAATAAATAATTCAAAAGCAACTCTCATGCATATCAATAATTGACCCATTGTTAAATGGATCATAGCATTAATTTATCTTGTGGTTATCAGCACTAAAGGACAAACAAATATCATGGAACAAAAGGGCTTTTTGTTCAGGATTAAATAAAATGACATCCTTTAAAAGTCAACTTCCAAATTTCTCTGATCTAGAAGATTCAAGATGCTCAGAAATGGATTTTTGACATCACCCCAGCTTAACTTTCTTGGCACATTTCCAAACAACCAGTAAGCTTTAGCTACTCACTTTAAAAAAAAATCTTCTTTGACCATGGACAGAAATATGGTGGCAGGGAATTTTTTTAAATAAAGATCATGCCATGTATAATCCTGTTGTGGTTATTGTTGTTTAATTTGGAGAATCTTTTATAAATTCAAATTAGTTGGAGTTGGCAGGCTGGTGGGCATCAGCAAGAGTGCCTATGGGCATCAGATTGCCTAATTTGGTGCTATTGTACTCAAGGCTTCATTCAATTGGATACAAAATAATTGCTCATTTTAAAGGGATAAACAAAAAGGCTGCTAGAATCAAAATGTATGCTTTGGTTAAGTCTGATATGCTTACGTAGATGGGAGTGAGCTGATCACAACAAGGTTTGGACAGAGTTTGGATTCAATTAAACCCTGGTTTATGTTGACAGTTTTTAAAGTATTAGCCAAGCCATTCAAAGCTAAGCTTTTGGAAGGATTTTTATTTGAAGTTGCTCGGCTAGATATTAAGATAGATATACCTACAGAGAAAGTTTTCAGTATGATCCTGCTTTTTGTGCTCAAGCCCAAAGCATGGAGAATACTTAACTCCCATTAAGTGAAATGAAACTATTAGAAAATAAACAAGCTTCAGTTTTATTTCTGGTTGAAGAGTTTTATTTAGCTTTTAATCTAAACCAGTTCCTTTGCTGTGTTCTTTATCTTTATTGGCACAATAACGGCAGTGCCTGCAGAATAAACATCAGAACCTCTGGGGAAACTTTGAATATGAATAGGAATTGGGATCAGATAGACAGTTTTATGACTTTTACCCTTTATAGAAACTTGGGCAGGAATCTAAATGTGGTTACCCACCAATACCCGGAGAGAACCTTAGACAGCTGAACTCTTTTCTAATAGCAGTATCCTACAGCAGTTTTCCCATTGAAAAGAGAAGAAAAGGATAGTCTGTAGCTATGGTTTTCTTTTGTTGATTATGTTGATATGTTGTCGCATACAGCATTAGCTTTAGCTTAGGAACAGTGAACACAAGTTTCTGCATGTTTCTCTGAAGTAGCAGTATAGTTGGAAACATGCCACTCACACCAGTGGTTTTGTATCTCAATAAAGATGTATTTTCCATAGCCTGAGATTTAATCCTATTGTCAACCAGGGGTATGTATATATATGTACACACACACACATACACACGCACCACTATAGATGGTATAACAGCAATAAGATTTACATGCCAGTGTTGTCTATTTATCTTCTCTAGAAATAATATTTCAGCATTTTTTAATGTCACTCCACAGGATCAAGTTCATATACTTGCTTTTTTTCAACTATGTTACATGCCATTATTTGCCAGCAATTTTCTACTGTATTCTAGATAAAAAGGATGCATATTCTCTGTGCAAAACAAAAAAAACCCCAATCAACAACAACAAAAACCAAGCACAAATTGGATATGAGAAATGTAACATCCAGAAAACTGATGGCTTTATTACTGACCTCAAGGTGGCAGCCTAGAACTGAATAATTTGGGGGGGGGGAAGAGACTTTCTATGAAACAGCTCAATGAAGATTCATCAAAATATTTGACCTTATTTCTTATGGACTAAATGGAGGGGTTTTTCTCTCTCCTCATACAGTATTTCTTTATCCTCTCATCAATGACAGCATAGCGGAGGCTATTTTGGTGAATGATCATTGCCAGGAGGATAATTCCTATTAACTGTGTTTATTTGTATTTATTTCTTTCATTGTTCCTAGTGTTCTCCTTTGACCATGATTGTATGCATACTGCATGTAGCCAATGAAGTGGAATAGAAGCTTGAAGTGATAACATTATTAAGCTATGCCTTCCAGATCTGTTGAACTAAACTACAACTTATAACCATACTTTATGTGTATTTTGGAATGGGAGATTGACACATCTGACAAACATTAGGTTAAGGAAGGCATATGAAAAGGTTGAATATGAATTTTTTTGAAACCATCTTCCCATATCATTTATAATCCCCTTTAAGAGGATGGTGGTGGTTAAAGCACATTAAAGGTGAAAATTACCAAAAGGACTTGATATACCATTGTTGGTGCACTGAGCACATTGTTAAGCAGCAATTAAATGGATCATGAAACAAACCATTCCTATTCATGATTCACCCCTGAAGCATATACAAATCATTAACAAATTCAATTCTGAAAATCTTTCTATTTCAGTATTTAAGGCCTTATTTACAGAGAAACAGTGGAAAGAAAATGGGATGCAAGTTTTTTTGGTGCATTGTATATTAAGGACAAGCTGTATATATGTATGCTGAACAGCATACATATATATATGCTGTTCAGCTTCGTTCGGGTATTATCCCATGTCACTGTAGTTGTGCTTTTAAAGTTGTAGCAACGTTTCAGCAGAATTTGTTTGCCTTGTTTGTTTATGTGATCTTTTGTTGTTTGTTGTTCGTCATTTTAGTACGTTGTTTGATTTCATACCTGTGGACAAGCTGAAGAGACCAGTTACTGCAAAAGTCCACAGGCCGATTTATTGCTGGCACAATGTTTGTGAGGACCAGCAGCCTTGGGCTGATGAGCAGATTGAAGTTGACGGAGATCCCCAATCCAAACAGGATGCATCGGTGGTGATGGCAAGTGTGGGTCTTTTGAAGAGAAACTGCTGGCTTTGGACTGGGTTGGTCCCGTGGAGAGATTATTAGGGACCTTGATAACCTTGACCTCTGCATTTGGAGTTGCTTTGGCTGGATTGCTGGTTGTACAGGAGCAGAAACTTACTGGAGGACTCGAGTGTGAGCGGGCCCAGGAACATATAGAATATACATTGGAGATTTATTCTTGCCACAATTTTTGTAGATCAGCTAGGGTACCCTTACTGTTTGAACTCTGATTCTCCTTTACTAAATTGATTGGATGATTGTTTTGTCTATCTGGTGACAGGGAAAACTTTGTCTTCCAGTATCTATGATTGCTCGCAGATGGATTATCGAGGTTGATAGCTGTTAACTAACTCTTTTTTCTAAATTTATTGAGAACCTTGTAGTTGTTAGGGATGTTAACGTAGGTTAAGTATCTCCTGGGTGTGTATGGTGCCTGTTGAATGGAAGATGACCAAAAATGATATGATTCCATAAGGTAACACTGGATCACGGTACATCGAGATGAGCAGCAAAGAGCTGCAAGAACCTTTGGAAGGTCCTGGGGGCGGGTAGGTTGATAGGGAAGCCACATATTCGATGGGTTGTTACAACCAGAAATTCTTCAAAAATTTATAGTGGGAAGGCCGAATAGGAGACTGATAGGTACGCTCATCCGCTCAGATCTATAGACGTAAAGATATCACTTTTTTGAATGACCGAAGAAGAAGATAGATTGCAGGGTGTGATTTAAAATTTTGCGAATATCTAAGAAGAACGGTTAATAGTGCTTCAGATATAATATTTGCCTCTCAACTGCTGGAAAGAGAAGTTTGGAACAAAAAGATGTGAGATAGAACCCTCACCCTTGTTGATTTGTAGGCTATGGTGGATGTGTATGTCCGTAGATGATGGATAGTGTTTCCTAGTTACATTTACTGATTCTCTGGAAACATGGAGCATGACCATGAGAAGTCTGGGGAAGATGGATTGAAAACTCCAGCACAATGGCCAGCAATCTGATCATGGTTCTGGGACCCAGGAATATGGTTGAGATATGTCCATTTGGCGCAAAGAATAATTAAGGTTGTCCGCCAATGGGAGTCCGGGTCAAGGGAGTTTATGTTATTGTTGGATGCTGGAAAAGCTATTTCCTGCATCCTCGAAGGATCCCTGCTTGGATTTGGCCACCCCTTCTAGTTTCTATCTCCCCGAAGTCGGACCTTCTCTGGCTGCTGCTGCCTGTGTTGCAATATTGGATAGTGGTCTGCTTGGTATTCTGGGTGGAGAAGATCACTGATAAAAAGGGCTGAAAGGTAAATCCCCAGGTGGGTCCGAAAGGAGCTGAGAGTTTTCCAGAATCTGACTTCGAAAGGCAGGATAGATTTTCTTTTTGTTTTCAGTGGTCAGCAGGTGGGTTGAGGGCAGGGCCCACCAGTCTGGTTCCTTCTCCGCAATAGGAGATGAGCCAGCTTGCATTTTTGTGAGCTTACCACTCCACCTGCAATTTTTGTAACCCATAGTAGTACTGTCACTTGCTGCGTGATGAATGTAAGTAATTGGACTCTTGGCTCGAAACCCTTGACCGCCAGATAAGTCTGCATAGCGAGAATTCCAAGGTACTGCTATAAGTTGGGTTTGCAATAATATCTTTTTAGGTGTGGGTCTTAATGTGGAATTACGGAATGGCTCCTGTAAGAGATCAGAGCCACTCTGAGAGAAGCACGGGTTAAAGACGGAGCAGGCCCATATGACACTCTGTGGCCACGCATCAGACTTGATGGCCTGTCGTAGGGCAGCTTGGCCCATTTTTTCCTCCAGGCATTTCAATGCCTTCAGCGCTTCATTGAAATGCGGGCAAGGATGCTAATCCACTAATAGGTTCCGTCTACCTAGGTATTCAACAATTTTGGAAATTGGGGGCAAATTTAAAATATTTTTTTTTCCTATCATCCCTGGGGCAGGGGATTACACTGCTGCAGATGCCACTGTTTTCATTATACCAGATCTTGAAAGCATTTGTGAGGAACTGGAATCACAGTCTGCCTCGACTATTCATGGTTAGAAATAAGAATTTCTCGGTGCCACTTCTGAGATGGGAGTTGGAATGGTTAAGGGGACCGACTCATGTATCAGGCGTCCAATGTTTTTTGCCTTAAACAAAGTTAGTCTGAATAGCTTGGTGGGCGGAATAGGCCTGTAAAATTACCAGCCATCCAAGTAACAAGGGCCCCCTCATCCTCAGACATCCCCTTTTAGTGGGGCTAGTCCACTTTCTGAAGGGCCGGGCTGTAACTGTTCATGTATTGATCAGATTCAGGTCTGTTTGTCCATGATTGATTTTTTCATTTGAAATCCATTTTCTGCCGCGCTCCTCTCCTGCGGCCCTTGGAGGGCATTGTCTCTGAATTACCTGGGTATAGCAGTTGCTCATGATTGGGGTCAACGAGCCTTTTTAAGCGATTGGATGCATAGTCAAGTTGGGTACAGGAGTGTGCTCACTGATTCGAATTGGTGTTGAAAGACCTGCCTGCCCAATTCCCTTGGAGGATTGCCAGGTTCCATCCATTGCCTTCATTCTCTTGGAACTTTCCTCTGGAAGATGTTGTCTGATCTCGAAGGAGGACTGGCGCCAATGAAGCTCCAATTACAGAAGCCTTTTTGATGATGGCAGATGAGTTCTTGCAGAAACTTCTGCTACAACTTTAAAGACACAGCTACATTGACGTGGGTATACTCGAAAGTGGTGTGTAGAATGTGGGTGAGGCAATGAGTAGACTTTCAAGAGGCATCAGTCAACAGGCCAAAACAATAATATATGAAGAATCATACATGTAATACGTGCGAACTTTAAAAAAACAAATAATCCAGACCCTCTACGGGGAGGAAAACAAAACTCTAAGAAACTCCCAGTTGTAAAATCTTCAAAACTATGATACCTCCTGGCAAAATCTGGAACGGTAAACTAGAGATAAAGTTAATCGTAAATAAGCAGAGAATTATGTGACCTGAATTCATACTGACCTCAGCACTGTACGCAGTCACAATCACTCCTTTTAGACAAGCCTCTTGTGCGTCCCTATTGAACGATCCAAAAACAGCTTGAGTTGACATTATCCCAAAAAATATGTGAACAAAGTTATCATTTCAGACAACTGACAAAAGTAGACAGCTTAGATTGAGAGCTAAGACAAAATACAATCACTGAAAGGATCAATCCATGAAATTTAGCGAGTCTAAAACCCTTCCATCGGATTTTCGGTTATCCATCGCTAACGAAGCCCAATCTCACACTCTCTGATGATAAAGGAGTATTCCATACTCATAGTTGGCAGAAACTGAATATCACAGTTAAAATCAAGATTTGCCTAGCCCGTGTAACACGGCGTGACTCGCAGCTCCTTCAAAGAGTCTCATTCATAGTCTGCGACCTTACCTTTGAGGGGAGATCGATGCAAGGGCAGGAAAATTACAACTTGGAGAGGCTGAACTGGATAAGCCCGCACCTCTCTCAAAGAACTCTTAAAGAAAATCTTTGAATAATATCAAGTGACCAACTTAAAGCTGAGATCATGGTTTACTAAACTTCCAAACTGCCAAACAGACCTTCAAACACTTATTTTAGGCTGAAGTTTAGTATATCAATAAACGTCTTCACATGAGTGTATAAGTGTCACCACGAATATTTTGTCCCAAGAATGTCTACCGATAAATCGATATAGACAGTGAAAGATATGTGATGCCCATATTTCGCAACCCTCCATATACCTCCTCTCCATCTCCACAGAATCCTTATTATCCGAGGTGCATTAGGTGAATCAACATCTTAACTGTGCATCCAGAATTACCAGAAACACCATAAAAATTTATGACAATATTAAGAGAAGTTATTCGTATATGCTGGCGCCAGAGTTCAGAACACCCAAAATGCCAAGCACAAGATAATGAAGCCCGAAACATACCACCATCGTGGTGGCACCCATGAACGCAACTTTCCTCCAAAAAAGCCCATATTGCACCGATACAACCAATCGCATTACCAAGTGGGCTATACAGACACTCTCACAAGGTATTCCCTGTTATATAAAAACATAAATATCCATAATCACCACGAAAGTAGGAATGGCGTCTGTTCGCATAAGAGAGTGGTCGGATGGAAGTGTAGATTAATAGAGACAATAACCTCGAAACTAATACGTGGACACTAAGTTTATATCTCTAAGTAATCCCATATACAATCTTGTACAACACACAGGGAACCCAACACCACTATTCAGTGGAGTACTATTAATTCACCCAAAAGTAAAGATAATTTATTCTTCATATAACATCCACAAGCGCCACAAGCAATATATGCAATTTATCTTACTATATACGTCCTCATTTGGTCCCCCACACTAGAGCGTCGAAAATCTTTCTAGGACTACAAGAGGAACATAAAGATACGCGGAGCACCGCGTCCAAATACACAAAGAAGGGCATCCCTTCTCAATGGCTTAGGATCAGCTCATAGTAATGGAGCAGCTCTCGCTCTCACTAGCTGGTAGTAATTCCTCTTAGCCTTTACACTACACTTAGCAAAATATGTACGTTACTCCAGTGGTGGGAACCAGCAAACTGGATTGCATGTGTGTACTCTCAAAAATATACCATTGGTCCTCTGCGAGCATCCCAGAGGCAGTTGAGTGCGAGACTATTGCAACAAGTTGGACGATAGGCATTGTCTTTGTATTCTTCGCTAGTTTCACCTCATTTCATCTCCTCCCATTAGAGCTTCATATATCAACATAAAGTAAAATCACTCAGCCTTGCCCTATCATCATATAATTCCTCTATCTTATTCAAATAACTACCCACAGCTATATACACACAACCTGCAAGTTGGAAACTAACCCAAGAAAATCACTGCACATGTTAAAGTCCACAATCAGACGATGATTTTCATAGTATAATTTACTCAGGACCACATGGACCCTTATCACAAGCCATGATAGTATGAGCGTCTGCCCCTATTCGGTATCATAACTTCCAACTTTCACTGATATCTCTTTTCATAAACTGTCTCCCATGGGAACTTGTGAATCACTTTCATCGACAGGTGTACTCTTAACATAAAACTATGCTGCTCGCCGATAATGGCCATCACAAACCAAAATAATGAGACTAGAATACATCCCACTTGTGACCACATTTGTGATTATGCGGCGGACCCATCATGTGAGAAAACATGAAAACCTCAGACTAGAATAAACACTTTAAAATATTCGTCAACACTTTCATCTTACAAATTCTATAACGCAAGCCCCGAAAAAATGTCAAGTTTCGCAACATGACTCCAAATATTCAGCAACATATACATATTCCTGCCCAATATATTTTTATTCCCGCCCCTCCACACAGGTGTTAGTTGTACTTCGATAGGCATCCTCATTCTGTCAGCGTTGTTATTAAATATATCATCTACGTCATACTTCTTAAGGAAACACAGAATATAGACACACTCGCTGAAGTAACACCTTTGGCGGTTGAACTCGAGCAACTGAAACACACACTAAAACGCAGTAAAAAATGTCGAAACAATGCGACGAAATACCGGGACGCAGCTTAGGACCATAGCAAATAGGATAAAATCTCGTGGCCAAACAATATCGCCAGAACCAATAATGCTGGTGCATCAAGACACATTATAAAGACTGAATAGTGCACGCCTGGACTAAAAGTATCTTTGAGCAGCCTAACGCTCCACAAAACCAGGACACATTCACCCAAGTTCGCTATGAGTCGCACCCAAAAAAAACACTATGGGAGTGGATAGGAACCTAGAAGATGAGCACAAACTGAGCGACAAGAATTAAATAGGACAGCTTGTCACTGACTACACTGGACCGAGGTAAATCGTGCAGAACCGCACATTCCGGACGAGTTTACTACACACGGCACAATCATATGCTAGAGATTGCCTTCAAAAACAGGACAAATATCATCCCAGCCGCACCTTAGAAACCCAGCAATAGGATAAAATTATTAGACCGATAGGAGATATCGATACATTACGACTTCATTTTGCCGTTTCCTGCGTGTTCTCCGATGACCCGCTGAGGCCACGTAGTAGCAATGTTGGCCAGTAACCAATGATGAAAAGATTAGGTACGCCGCCTGGGGTCCTTGTGGACTGCAACACCAAAATTCATCTCTTATATGCTGGTAAACACACTCCTCACTCCCATAGAGGTCCAACCACAACTTAGAAAGAGACCATAAGGGTACTGTTCAATTTTTTAAACTTCAATTGGGGGTCCCAAGTTTCCACATCTGAGCCACGTTAGAATCCACCAAGATTCACAAGTCCAACAGATTTATAGAGAAGACACGGAGAAGAAGCCATAAGAACAATTACTAAAATATAGGCATCTTGAAAGTCATATGATAACAGTAAATTTTTAATTTATAAGAAATATAAAATAGGGGCTTACCTCTCCCTGTTTCCCGCCGTTGCTCTGTTACTAAATCATATAATGATAAGTCTCTCTCTTGCAGCTTCTCCGCCATATTTGGGTGTAAGGTATTTCACACTACGAACAGGTTGCCACTTAGTCTCTCCTGCCATTTTGGCTAAATTTAAAAAAGTTGTTTCTTCTTATTGTTGGCCCACAACTAAATAAAACAAGAAACACAACAAAAAAATTATTATTAAAAATTCGTCAAGCTTCGCTCCTGCTCAGCTATCTTCCACTGCTACATACCTACCTAAGACCAGGCACCCAGAATGAAACGTAGCTTCTAAAAATTGGGGATAGTCCGCCTTGTTAACTCAGGCCAAGCTACGTGCACTGTAACAGCTCCAATACAGGTAAACCACAATGTTGCCAGCCATCTCAGACAAAAAAAAAGCCACAAAAACAAGATCGGACAGATATTGAAACACAGATCAAGCAGGAAAAACAAAAGCAAACTCCAGAACCAAATACACACAGACCGACAACTATCAGGGCATAAAGAAAAAACCCATTCTTGGCCACTAGCAGTAGGCTAGCCTTCAAATTTTAACCTGAAACGGCTGTGATAGGCCTTGACTTGTACTCACAGACAGAACTCAGTATACGGAAGCCGTTTGTTCAACTGATAGATGAGCAGAT
>BHFT01032219.1:0-12500 GCA_004320025.1 Laticauda laticaudata
ACCCCGCTCCCTCCAATCGAACACAAAGCCCATTCCGATGCCTGCAAAGCATTCGCTCCCCCCCACCACCACCACCCCGTAGCTAAGCTGCAGGAGCTGGAGATGAGTAATTATGCTGCACACTTATTAAATGCTTCCTTGCAGGCCAATTTAGCAGCTAATCTTTGTGAAATGCTTAGCGAGTCCCTCGGCAGCCAGGTTTTGCCGAGTGGAGCTAGAAACAGGCTATTAAGTCAAGATTTGCTACAGTGGTTCTCTCCCCGGCGCATCCCGAGAGCCGTAATTTGCAACTCACTCTCTCTCACTCTCTCTCCCTCCCTCCCTCCCTCTCTCTGCTCAGCTTATCATGGCCAGCACTTACACACAGACCACCCAAACATGGACACACAAAGGGTNTCCCTCCCTCCCTCCCTCTCTCTGCTCAGCTTATCATGGCCAGCACTTACACACAGACCACCCAAACACGGACACACAAAGGGTACAATGCCTTCTCTCCTGCTGGAAGGGCACACAAGCCACCCCTCTGCAGAGGCAGGTGCCACCGTCGCAACATGCAACGGGGTGACCTCCCGGGAGATTAAAGGCAGTCCTCGTCTTACAGCAGTTCATTTAATGGCCGAAGGCGCGATGACACTGACTTCAGAACAGTCCAGATCGTCCTCGACTTACAACAGTTCATGTAGTGAGCGAAGTCACCACAGCAATGAAAAAAGCAACTTGGGACCGTTTTTCACACTTACGACCATGGCAGTCGTGGTCCCGTGATCAAACGTCAGATGCTTGGCAAACTGACTCATGCTTATGACGGTTGCAGCGTCCCCGGGGGATGTGTGTCACATGATTTCCCCTTTTGAGACCTTCTGACAAGCAAAGTCCATGGGGAAAGCCAGAATTGCTTAATGACCGGATTGCTCATTGATCACCGGTGGCGATTCACTAAACAATGGTGGCAAGAAAGGTCGTAAAATGGGGCAAAAGCTCAGTGAACAAATGTCTCTCTCTCTCTTTTTCTCTGTCTATCTCTTTCTCTGTGGGTTTCTGTCTCTTTGTGTGTGTCTCTCTGTTTCTCTCTCTCTCTTTTTAAGGGGAGAAATCTTTGGGGGGAGGTTGAAGACCCCTTTGCTAATTGATTGGGATAGCCAACCTTTCACAAATCTCTCCGATCGAGACCCTCAAGAGTGTTGGGGTGTTCCAGGAGTTGCTTATCTAAAATTTGGGGGTTTCTTGCAGCCAGCAAAACTCCTTCAACTTCCCAGCCCAGGGATCTGTTTCCTAAAAAAAAATCTCAAAGAAGTGGGCAGCAAAGGGTCTGGAAAAACACTAAGTCCTTTAAAAGATTGAAAAAAAATTCAAGAAAGGAGAAATATTTGCAGCTCAGGGTTGAACTGAGGGGTTCTTGGTGCTCTCTGAGCTTGCTTGTTCTTGCAGACGTTTCATCACCCAACCAGGTAACATCATCAGTGCTGGGGAGTATGGGTTTTGTTCCCTATTTATATATAGTAGCTTGCCCTACCAGTGTTGGTGAGGATGTGGTTTTCACCTTGGCGATCCTTGATTTAGGGTATTGCTTTCTGCTTGACTGTCTGGTTATAATCCCTGCTTATCTAGGTACACCAATAGAAGAAAGTATTTGCAGCTCAGACTTCAACTGTGGGGTAACCACGTGAACTGACGATGTTACTTAATTTAGGTAATTAAACATCTGCAAGAAAACAACCAAAACCAACTCCTCCTCCTCTCCATAAACCCCACTCCCTTCTAGCACTGATGATGTTATCTAGTTGGGGAATGAAACGTCTTCAAGAAAACAGCCAAAATCAAAGAACATCAAAGACCCCACAGTCCTCCTCCTCCTCCCACTCGCCTCCCCTCCTCCTCCCAACCCCACCCCTGCCTTCTAGCACTGATGATGTTACCTAGTTGGGTAATGAAATGCCTGCAAGAAAACAACCAAGATCAGAGAGCACCAAGGACCCCTAGGTCCTCCTCCTCCTCCTACCTCTCTTCCTCTCCTCTCCATAGATCCTACCCCCTTCTAGCACTGATGATGTTACCTAGTTGGGGAATGAAATGCTTGGAAAAAACAACCAAACTCAGAGCATCAAAGATCCCACAGTCCTTTCTTTTTCTCCTCCTCCTCCTCTTCCTCCCCATCCTCCTTCCACTCTCCCCCACCTCCTCCCAACACCTCCTGCCTTCTAGCAGTGATGATATTACCTCTTTGGATAATGAAATGCCTGCAAGAAACAACCACGCTGAGAGAGCATCAAGTCCTCCTCCTCTTCCTCCCCTCCTCCTCCTCCTCTCCATAAACCCTACCCCCTTCTAGCACTGATGATGTTACCTAGTTGGGTAATGGAAAAAACAACCAAACTCAGAGAACACCAAGGTCCCCCTCAGATTGAAAAACGTAAAAATAAACTTTGGGCTGCTTTCCCTCTTTAGAGCAGGAACAGGTGACTTGGTGCCCTGCGGAAATTTTAAGAGGACAGCTTCCCAAACGGATGGTCTGAATCAGATGGACATCTGGAGTTCATTATTTTGAGGCCAATGCTGCCCAACTGAGGCTCCTCTTCAAAAGCAATATATTTTTCAAGAGCAAAATATTGGAGAAGCTTCAGCTTCAGGGCTTTTTTCCTAGAAAAAAGGATACTGGCCGAGGTCGGATTTGGGGTGGATTCAGCAAGTGAGGTTTGGCTTAAAACCTATACCACTCTCTCTCTCTCTCTCTTCCACACAGGGCACTTATTGCTCTAAATTTGGGCTTGTCATCATACTAGGACAGAGGTCTCCAACCTTGGCAACTTTGAGACTTGTGGACTTCAACTCCCAGAATCCCCCAGCCAGCAGAGTTTACTCTCTTATAATTCCTTCCTCTGCAATCTCTCCACTTTAGGAGATTTTAAGAGAGAGAAAAACAGGCACAGCTGGCTGGGGCATTCTGGGAATTGAAGTCCACAAGTCTTAAAGTGGCCAAGTTTGGAGACCTCTGCCTTAACTGTTAGACTAAAGACTTTGTGGACTTCAGCTCCCAGAATTCCCCAGTCATCCAGCCGTGTCTGTTTCTTTTTCTTAACCTCCTAAAGTGGAGAGATTGCAGAGGAAGGGATCGCAAGAGAGTAAGCTGTGCTGGCTGGGGGATTCTGGGAACTGAAGTCCACAAAGTCTTTAGTCTAACGGTTAAGGCAGAGGTCTCCAAACTTGGCCACTTTAAGACTTTGTGGACTTCAACTCCCAGAATTCCCCAGCCAGCATAACTTACTCTCTTGTAATCCCTTCCTCCACAATCTCTCCACTTTAGGAGGTTAAAGAGAAAAAGAAACAGACACGGATAGCTGGGGAATTCTGGGAGTTGAAGTCCACAAGTCTTAAAGTTGCCAAGTTTGGAGAGCCCGGTCCTAGGCAGGACACGAAGACACCCTTGTCCAGAATCAGTGTGCAGGTCATCCTCGGCTTATAAGCAACTGTTCATTTAGCAACCGTTCGAAGGTACAACAGCCCCGAAAAAAAAGGGACGGACAATGGCTTTTCGCATAAACGCTGCGGCCTCTCCAAAGTCACAGGATTAAAATTCGGATGCTTGGCCAACCGGCATGTACTTACGATGGTGGCAGTGTCTTGGGATCCCCTTTTGCAATCTTCGGACAACCACTGCATCACTAACTGAACAGCCGCAGAGCTTCACTTTGCAAGTGTGGCAAGAAAGGTCATTCAGACAAGGGGGAAATTCACCAAACTGTCTGGCTTAACAGCAACAATTTTGGGCTCAATTGCGGTCGTAAGTTCGAGGACTGTCTTAGTTAATTACTTATATGTTGGTGAGCGATGGGACCCCTTTGTCCCACCTGGTCAGCCAGTATTTGTCAGCAACTTTAAAATGGGTGGACTTCAACTCCCAGAATACCCCAGACAGAAGTATGGATTTCAACTCCCAGAATTCCCCACTAGAAGAAATGGACCAACCCCTAGAATTCCTCCAATGGTTGGAAAAATATTCAGATCTCCCTCCTCAAGTGAGAAAGGACTGGGGAAGGATTGTCAAAAAAAAAAAGCCAAGATGGAAGATTCCAACCATATGATGAAATTCCAACAACTCTTTGACTCTCTGCCTGACTAATTTTATTTTTTTTTAGTTTGACTGATGAAGTTACTTGGATGACTAACGAAACGTCTCAGATTAACAAACTCAGATTTAACCTTTTTTTAAAAAGATACTTTTGGCCTAGATGGTTGAGTCTTCATTGACATATTGCAGTACATTTTGGGGAGAAACCCCTGTAGTTGGTTTGGCAAGAGTTGGTATTTTCCAACGACTCTCCAACTCTCTGCCTATTTATTTATTTATTTTTGACTGGAGAAGTTCCTTGGATGAATAATGAAACATCTCAGATTAATAAACTTTGACCCACTTTTTAGATACACATGATGAAAGCTCCAACCCCTTTTTATATGTGTCACAAGAGGGTGGGGCTTCTCTGGCATGGTTGTGGCCGCCATCTTGACTTTTTTGACCACTTCCCCTGTGGTCAAAGGACCATCCACAGAATATACACTCCTTCCTTCTAGAAAGTCTGCAGTGTATTCGGCTACCAGAAGAGGAAAAACAAACCAAAAGACATTCAAATAAACCGAGATTATTTTGAGTAGACTTTTTCATCATCATTCTTGTCGTCAATCATTATATTTGCATCATGTTTTTCCGTTAAAACAGTGTTTCCCAACCTGAGAAATGTTATGAGGTGCGGACTTCAACTCCCAGAGTCCCCCAGCCTGCATGGCTAGCTGAGGAATTCTGGGAGTTGAAATCTTAAAAATTGCTGATGTCGAAAAACACTGCACTAAAAAATGTTCCAGAATAAATACAGGATGAAGCAAAACAGGTGTTTTTTAAAAATTAAAGACTTAAACTGGGAACAACAACAGCTGCCAGATTAAATTTATTTCAGCATCGAATAGGCTGACAACTTCTCTGAATTAAAACGCCTTTGTTTGCCCTTCAGGGAGCAAGCTCGAAATGTTAAACGAAAGTGGTTTGTAACTTTCTGACATGCCGAACGTGTGCATCACACCATCTCTTGGTCGCGCTAAAATGAGAGCATCCTAAATTGTCACCCCCAAATGTACAAAGCTGCCAGGAATTATGTGTGCATTTGTGTGGGTCTGTTTGGAATGGGATGCTGTTGCCCCACATCACTGGAGCGTTATGAACAGAGGTCTCCAAACTTGGCCACTTTAAGACTTGTGGACTTCAACTCCCAGAATTCCCCAGCCAGCATAGTTTAAGGAGGCCGTCCCCAACTGCGCCGACGACGCAAAACTGTACGCATAAAGGGACACACCGGATGAGCAAAATTTTGGGGGTGGCTCCATCCGTTGTCATCCGCTCCAAAAAGTGGCAAAAATTTGCATAAACAGAACGAAAAAGAATGGAAAAGAACGGACGTGGTAGTATGAGACGGGGATGTTGAACGGATGTTCATAGGAAAGCCTAGCGGATGGGAAGCGGATACACCTCCGAAGGGGTTCTGGGGGATAATTGCGAAGCGGACGCATAGCGGATGAAGCAGAGCATCACGTACGCCTAAAGGAAAGAAAGGGATGCCATGGCGGATGTATATCGGATGCAAAACCGTTCACTGCGCATCCTTTCTATTTCCATGCTGACTAAACGATGTATAGACATTCCATGTACCTTTTCTTTCCTCCCTCTTTCCGTTTTCAGCTGCAACGGATGTGAGTTGCGAGGATGCCCAGAGGATGCAGAGAGGATACAGCGGACGTTTAACGGATGATAAACGGACATAGAACGTTTGTTGCTCGTATGTCGCGGAATTTACATCGTACACGGCGGAAAGTTCATCCGTTCACAAAGTTTTGTGCAGCTCAAAACTTCTTGTGCGCGGATGAAATCGCAGTGGACGGATGCTTGATGGATAGAGTATATGAAAACACGTATGCCAAAGTACACAATGGATGCATAGCGTTTCCCAACGGATGGCAAGCTTTTTTTAACGTTTTACATCCTTTTTGCATCCGTAATACGGGCCTTTACTCTCTTGTGATCCCTTCCTCTGCAATCTCTCTCCACTTTAGGAGGTTAAGAGAAAAAAGAAACAGACACAGCTGGCTGGAGGATTCCACAAGTCTTCAAGGCACCAAGTTTGGGGACTCCTGGTTTACAAATTCTTGCTGCTTCAAATCATCTCCTGAATGCGCGAAGATGCAGCATGTAAATGCTCAGCTGAGATCCAGCACGAAGCACTGATTTTCCCCGTGAGGTGCTGAAGCCTGCAGAGACTGGGGGTTATAGATATTCCCCTTAATTTTCTGCCCCACAGATTGGAAACGCCCATTTCTGCTTTTAAACCAAGCACTGCTTCCCATCCTGATGAAATTCAGAAAAGTGTGATTTAATTGAAGTTCAGTTAGTGAAGAATTCAGGATCGGAAATAGTAGTAGGGCCCTTCCTTTTTCTAGGTAGCTTTGCCTGAGGGCAGGATGAGAAACAACGGATGGAAACTAACCAAGGAGAGAAGCAACCTAGAACTAAGGAGACATTTCCTGACAGGGAGGACAGTTGATCAGTGGAATGTCTTGTCTCCATGATGGGAGGTTTTTAAGACGAGATTGAACAAAGGTTTGTCTGAAATGATATAGAATTTTGGGCTCAAACAGGGGGTTGGACTAGAAGATCTTCAAGGGCCCTTAGGAGTAGGGGTGACATAACAGCAGTGTTCCAACATTTGAGGGGCTGCCACAAAGAAAAGAGGCAGTCAAGCTATTCTCCAAAGCCCCTGAAGGGAGAAGAAGAAGAAGAGATGGATGGAAACTAATGAAGGAGAGAAGCAACGTGGAGTTAAGGAGTAGTTTCCTGAAAGTGAGAACAATCAGTGGAGCAGCTTGCCTCCAGGAGTTGTGAATGCTGCAACACTGGAGGTTTTTAAGCAGGGATTTGTCTGAAATGGTATAGGGCAAGGGTCTTCAAACTTGGCAAGTTTAAACTGGTGGACTTCGACTCCCAGAATTCCTGAGCTAATGTGATTGGAGGAGGAAGAATTCTGGGAGTTGAAGTCCACAAGTCTGAAAGCTGTCAAGTCTGAAGACCCCTGTATCTATCACCCATCACCTATCTATTTATCATCCCTCTTTATCTATCTATCTATCTATCTATCTATCTATCTATCTATCTATCTATCTATCTATCTATCTATCTATCTATCTATCTATCTATCTATCATCTATCTATATCTTGTCTGTCTGTCTATCATCTATCACAAGGGTCTTCAAACTTAGCAATTTTGAGAGTGGTGGACTTCAACTTCCAGAATTCCTGAGCTAACATGACTGGAGGAGCAGGAATTCTGGGATACTTGAAGTCCACCAGTCTTAAAGCTGTCAAGTTTGAAGACCACTGGTATAGGGTTTCCTGCCTGAGTAGGGGGTTGGACTAGAAGACCTCCAAGGTCCCTTCCAACTCTGTTATTCCGTTAACAAAATCACAGTTCCCTAATCTAAAAGTTCAGAAACAAAGGAAGAGGACTGTGGCAGTCTTTTTGTGCTCTCTGAGGTGGATTGTTTTCTTGCCGGCATTTTATTACCCGACTAGGTAACATCCTCAGTGCACTGTGTAATGAAACATCTGCAAGAAAACCATCATGTTCAGGTAATCTTCGTCAATCTTTGGACGGTCGTTCCCACAAGACTGAATAGCTTCTGAGTGGGAGGTGAAACAGAAAGAAAAGGAAAAAGAAACTGAGACTCTTAACTTTTGTTAAAAACACAAAGCCTAGTGTATTACTTGCAAAGGAACAATATGCAGCCCTTTAACAGAATTACAGAGTCGGAAGGGACCTCGGAGGACATGTAGTCCAACCCACTGCTCAAGCAGGAGGTCCCAGACCCATTCAGAGAAGTGGCTCTCCAACCTCTTCTTAAAAGTGTCCAGTGATGAAGCAACCACAACTTTTGAAAGAAAGCCTTTCCACTGGTTAATTGCAGTTGGTGAAATGCTACCGGTTCGGCTCGGTTCGGCCCAACCGGTAGCACAAAATTGCTACCGGTTCATCCCAACCAGGAGCTGAAAAAGCTCCGATGATCAGCTGAGAGGAGAAAGAAGAGAAAAACTCAGGATCGGCCCTCCCACCGGCCCCTGCACTTTTCTGTTCTTTATCCTCTCCGCTGATTGGCCTCAGCTGGTGTTTGGAAAGCTGCGCGCGCACGATGTGCGCGATCACCGAATTGGTAGGAAAACTGGTAGAAACCCATGTTGGGAAGTTTCTCCTTGGTTCCAGTTTCCTTCTCTTCTTGATTAGTTTCCATCCGTTGCTTCTTGTCCCTCAGGTGCTTTGGGGAGTAGCTTGACTCCCTCTTCTTTGGGGCAGCCCCTCAAATATTGGAATGCTGCTATTATGTCACCTCCAGTCTTTTTTTTTTTCCCCACTAGACCAGAGAAGTACTCAATGACTACAACCATTCTTCGTATGTTTTAGCCTCCAGTCCCTTAATCCTCTTGGTTGCTCTTCTCTGCACTCTTTCTAGAGTTTCAACATCTTTTTTACATCGTGGCGACCAAAACTGGATGGAATATTCTAAGTGTGGCCTTATAAAGCTGTACTAACACTTCAGGTGATCTTGATTCTGTCCCTCTGTTAATGCAGCCCAGCGGATCCTTACTTGTTGCTGTCCCGGTACTGATAGCTGTAGCAGCCTTGTGGCATCCCTGTCTCCTTGTCCAAAGTAAACGAGAGTTTCATCTGCAGGAGGAAGAGAAGGGAGGGAAGGGGAAAGAGAGAGAAGGAGGGAGGGAGAGACAGAGAGAAAAGGTCAGAGACAGAGAGGGAGAGAGAGGAAGGAGAGATAGGGAGGGAGGGAGAGAGGGAGAGGGAGAGAAGGAAGGAGAGATAGGGAGGGAGGGAGAGAGAAGGAGAAAGAGATAGAGAGGGAGAGAGACAGGAGGGAAAGAGACGGAGAGAGAGAGGAGAGGCAGAGAGGGAAAGAGAGAGGGAGAGAGAGATAGAGAGGGAAAGGGAAAAAGAGGAAGGGAGGGAAAGGAAGAGTGACAGAGACTGACAGAGAGGGAGGGAAGGAGGGAGAGGAAGAGAGAGACAGAGAGGAAGGGAGAGACAGAGGGAGAGAGAAAGAGGAAGAGAGAGAGAGAGAGAGAGAGAGAGAACAACACATTTAGGCAATGTTCTCCAGTGCATCAGCAGCAAGCAACCGGGAACGGCCGTTGGGATCAACCAGCCTCCCCAAACCTGACGCGCCACCATCAAAGGCTGGAATATCAACCCACTTTCCAAACCTCAAGAAGGAGTCAGATGGCCAGTAGGGAAAACGCTCGTTTTTTTCCACTCTTTTTGTTAAGAGCAAGTGTTTGTGGTTCTTCTCAAATGGCAGGGGTCAGGACCGTTTCCCCCCCCCCCACCNCGGATGGAAAACAAGATTCACCACCGTAAAAGATCTTGTGAAGCCTGGAGGCAGAGAAGAACGGTTGCAGGAAATGGCTATGGCTGGTCGAGAGGAAAGTAGGAGTAGGGCAGGCAGGATAGCAGCCTTCCAGTATTTGAGGGGCTGCCCCAGAGAAGAGGAAGGGGTCAAGCTATTCTCCAAAAGCACCTGAAGGCAGGACAAGAAGCAATAGGTGGAAACTAATCCAGGAGAGAAGTAACCTGGGATTAAGGAGAAACTTCTTAAGAGGGAGGACAGTTAACCTGTGGAACTGCTTGCCGCCAGAAGTTGTGGGAGCTTCCATCACTGGAGGGCTTTTTAGAAGAAACTGGATCGTCGCTTGTCCAGGATAGATAGATAGAATTCTTTATTGGCCAAGTGTGGTTGGACATGCAAGGAATTTGTCTCAGTGTCCATCAAAGAAAAGATACATTTGTCAAGAAACATCAGGTACAACACTTAATGAAAGTCATAGGGGACAATAAGCAATCAAATCATACGAGGAAAAAGTCCATATAAATCGTAAGGATACAAGCGACAATGTCACAGTCGTACAGTCACCAGTGGGAGGGGAGGGGAGATAGGGAGTGATGAGAAGATGAAGAGTAATAGTAGTGCACAATTTGTAAATAGTTGAACAGTGTTGAGGGAATTATTTGTTTGGCAGAGTGATGGCGTTTGGGGAAAAACCATTCTTGTGTCTAATTGTTCTGGTGCGCAGTGTCCCACAGTATATATTTATAGGGTCTCCTGTGAGGGTTGGACTAGAAGACCTCCAAGGTCCCTTCCAACTCTGTTATTCTGAATTAGTAAAGGTATATAGTGAGTATTTGGATCCCTTCCTTGTCTGCCTGCCTTGACAGCCAGCCGTGTTCTACAGGGCGATGTTGGACAACATCACAAATGACACACACTTTCTAAACCGGTCTCGAATTTCCAGCAAATAATTTATCTCCCCTCCTTTGAGACACGATTCTTCTCTCTCTCTCTCTCTTTTATTTTGTTTCTATATTCCTCTCTTCCAAATCCTATTTAGCCTCTTGCTAAACACCTGAGCCAAATTGGTTTTCCTTTTTTAAAAAAGACTTCTAATTTGGGTGCCTCCACACCAAATGGAGAAGTTTTCACCTTTCCTTTGGTCCCTGGATTTCTCTTCTCCTCTCCAGAAATTTGCCAGAGGGATTCAGGAAAAGAGCTTAGAAATAACAGAATGAGACGATTGGGAGGGACCTTGGAGGTCTTCTAGTCCAACCCCCCCCCACCAAACAGAAGCAGAGACGCTCTATCATTCCAAACAAATGTCTGTTTAGTCTCTTCTTAAAAACCTTCAGTGATGGAGCAGCCACACTTCTGGTGGCAAGTTGTTCCACTGGTTCATTCTTATTGTCAGGAAATTTCTCCTTAATTCAAGGTTGCTTCTCTCCTGGATTAGTTTCCATCCATTGCTTCTTGGTCCTGCTTAGGTGTTTTGGAAAATAACATTGAGCCCCCCCTCTTATCTGGGACAGCCCCTCAAATTTATTGAAAAATGACAATCATGTCACCCCTGGTCTTCTTTTTTTCCCAAACGCCATCACTCTGCTAAACAAATCATTTCCTCAACACTGCCCAACTATGACAAAGTTGCCTACTATCACTATAATCTTCTCATTCACTCCTTATCGCCCATCCCTCCCACTTGTGACTGTATGACTGTAACTTTGTCGCTTGTATCCTTACGTTTTATATTGACTGTTCCTAGAATGATTTTGATTGCTCATTGTACTCATTGCTATGATGAAGTGTTGGACCTGATGATCTTGACTCTTTTGACGAAGGCATCTTTTCTTTTTATGGAACACTGAGAGCATTTGCAACCAAGACAAAGTTCCTTGTGTGCCCAACCACACTTGGCCAATAAAAGATTTCAATTCTATTCTATCTATTCTATTCTATTCTGTCCTTGTTCCTTATTTATTCCTCATTTCATCTCTGTTCTGCTCTATTCTATTCTATATTCCATTGTACCTTGATGATGTATCTTTTCTCTTTTTTGTATACTGAGAGTATTTGCACCAAGAACAAATTCTTTGTGCATCCAATCACTTGGCGCAATAAAGGATTCTAATTCTATATTCTACAGAGTAGATAGAACTCACCCAATACTTCAGGCAATTCACCCCAACAGTGAAGAATAGAAAAGACACCATGGGGAATTATTACTACCACTACTACGATTATTTATTATTATTATTATTATTATTATTATTATTATTATTATTATTATTATTATTATTATTATTATTAAAAAGAGGGAGCAGGAGCGGGGATGGCAGTGGAGAGCAAGCCCAGATTCAACAGCCCTGGGCAAGAAAACTTTTTTCATGCTGAATACAATCCTTTCTCCTACCCAATGATCAGCCTGGACAATTCCAGACCTCACATCTGCATAAGGAGCGATGATCCACTCTTCCCCAATTTGGTGTCAAAAGGAGAAGTGTGTACANATCAGCCTGGACAATTCCAGACCTCACATCTGCATAAGGAGCGATGATCCACTCTTCCCCAATTTGGTGTCAAAAGGAGAAGTGTGTACATTGGCAGCCCGGTTCGTAAAATGATGCTTTTCGGTGTTCGAGACTCCTTTGCTAGCTGGGGAACATGCTGAAGGATGGGATCCCAGGATGGTCAGTAGCTGCTATCAGGGATGGTAGAGACGAAGCTGGTGGTTTCAGAAAGGGAGGGAGGGAGATGGGAGTAGAAGGGAAGGAAGAGAAGAACGAGGAAGAACGAGGAAATGGGAGAAGAACAAAGGGAGAGGAAGTGGAAAGGAGGGAAGGAAGGGAAGAAGAAAAAGGGAGGTCTGAAAGGGCAAGGAAACGAGGAAAGAAAGAGGAAGAGTAGCAGAAGGAGGGGAAGAAAGAAAGGGAGAATAAAGAAGAGGAAGAAAAGGAAGAAGAAAGGCAAAGGAAGGAAGGAAAGTGGGGGGGAAGAGGACTGGAAACAGAAGAAATGCGAGAGAAATGAGGGAAAAGAAGGATAGTGGGGGAAAGAAAAAGAGGAAGGGAGAAATA
>BHFT01032220.1:0-28227 GCA_004320025.1 Laticauda laticaudata
AAGGATTTGACTGTGGATTGATTGATGTTTTTGGGTATAGAGCCCTGGCGGTGCGAATAATAAGAGAACTTTTAAGAAAAAAATATGAAAGAAGAAAAAGAAAAGGAAAGATAAGTGTTTTTTTTTGTGGACTTTTAGCGATCATAAAATACAAGAGTGTGTAATGATGCATATCTCTTTGAGAAATTAAAAATGGACTTAAAAATATGATGAGAAATTACTACAGGAAAGAGGTTGAATCACTTTGCCTCTCGTTTTAGAAAAAATGGAAAAATGCGATTGAAGAACAGAAGAAAGAGCGTCAGAGGAGGGAGTCGACTCAAGGATGAAAGACATTTTAAAATAGAACAATTAAACACCAAAGACACTCACAAAGAAGTGCTGGGGAAAGAAGGAAGGTTAAAAAGTTGAGAATTTTAAGAAGACAAATTCAAAAAAGGCGGAATACCGTGAAGTTGGAAAGGCCAAGAAAGACCCAGAAGAAAAAGGGGAAAGAAGAATATAAGAACACAGAGTTTGCATAAAATAAACTGGAATGAAAAAGATAAGGGAAAAGCAGGGGCAGGAGAAGCAGTAAAAAAATAGGTGCATGAAAAAAAAAAAGAAATTATGGAAATAGTAAAACGTCTGGAAAAAGAAAATGGTTTTTTCAGAGATAATGGTTGATGAATTAAAAGGGATTTCTGCAGGATGCGGTGACATGGCGGTAATAAAAGAATAGTTCTGCTAATTAAAAAATATATAAGAAAAAATAGGATAATAAAATACGTGATAAAACTTATTAAAAAATTAAAAGGGAGAAATATGCTGTGGAATCCGAGATAAAACGATGTAATGCATTATTGTTGTAACTTCTTTAAACAATAAATGGTTTATTCGGGAATCAAGATGAGGAATAAAGTATATTTTAAATAAAATTGAGGTGTCACACTCAAAGCAGTAAAAAGGGCAGGGCGGGAACCTATACTTGTTTTTTTTTCTTTAAGTGTTTAAAATTTGTATTAATCTAGAATTTATAAAAAGGAATTTATGTAATGGAAAGCGAATATGACAGAATAAAGAACCAACTAAATAATAAAGTTAATATTAGACTATTCAAAGCAAGGGAGAGACATTGGTAACTTTTTATATATTATCATTATTTAATTATTAAAGGCAAAACATATTGTTTAATCTTTATCTTTATTTTTAAAGTAAATATTAAGGATTATATTTGCAAATAATTGAAAATGCAAACAAAAAGATGTTTTCGATCACCATTAATGAAAGAAGGCTAGAATTAATGTGTTTGTTTCTCTTTCTTACTGAAAATTTGAATGGAAAAAGGGAATAATAAGAATTTTAAGTGTATGCATATATGAATGTATAATTGCTGTCATATTTGTATGTAAAGGTGATGACCTGGAAATATGTTGTCCACTAATAAGAGATTTTTGTTTTTAATGTGAAAAACTGAATAAAATTTGTTAAAAAAAAAGAAAATGAAAATGTTTGTGAGCTTGTATAATTTGCAGCAAATATTTGATGAGATGTCAAACTCGCTTTTATTGAGGGCCGCTTCAGAGCTATATTTGACCTTGGGGGGCTGGGATGGGCGTGGCCAGCTTGATGTCACTCATGTCGGCGCTTGTGGTGGACCTAGCGCTCTGCCAGCGAATACGGGTTCCCAAGCTTCATTTTTATCTCCGATGGCTTCGAGCTCAGTTTTTGCTGACAGAGGCACTGTGAACCAATCCTTTGTTGTTTCCAGGGTGGCTCTACAGGCTAAATCTAAACATCCCATGGGCTGGATCTGGCCCCCGGGCCTTGAGTTTGACACCCCTGAGGTATATGATACAATGAAGAGAATAGATCTAAAAATTAATGTAACAAAGACCAACAAAAATAAAGTTAAGTTTCAATTACAAGTAATTTAAAAATAGTAAAAAACCAAATCAAGTAGATCCATTGCTAGACTGTTTATTAAATATTAGGAATTATGAAATGGATGGAGACATTTTAAGGTGCAACTCCTGACAGTAGGTAATATACAGTATATCTGTTCTGAGAAACTAATGCTTGTCAAAAGTAGCAAAAATTGCTATCATAGGTATGGTTTTGCCACTTGGTCATATGCTGGTGAGATTATGTATATCGGGGGAAACATCAAAGTTAATTGAATGCAGTAGTAGGAGTGGCATTATAAATGTGAGTGATGGAAAAAGAAGAGATGGTTTCAAGAGATGGATGGTGAGTAAATATGAACGAAAACAAAAAAATGAGTGACCAGTATTATTGAACTAAGTTGTTGCAGAAAGAATGGTTGACAATTGAATGAAATAACATGTGAAGAACAAAGAATAGATAAAGGAGAAAACCAATAAAGTTGTGATTGGGTGGAGGTGATGAGAACTTCAGAAAGAAAGAATATTTTGAAGATCTCAAGACAGCTTATGAAGTAATGTACATATGAGGTGAAAGGACAATGTACACAGTTGTACAGTTGGTAAACAGGAATAGCAAACTGTTGGTGTCAACTAAATTTAATTATATTTATTTCATGTCTTTAGTTTCTTTGCTTCCTATTCCTTACTCCCTTGTGTATTTTACATAATACCCTTAAAATAAAATGGTTTGATGAATTTTTATGAAAGTATTTAGTAAATCTGTACAAATCATTTCATAAAGTACTTTCCTCAAGCAATGTACCTCTCTGAATTATTCCTCAAAGCCAAGAAGCAGCTGCAGCCTGTCAGAAGTTTGGTATGGCTTTAGTACTTTTGTTACACATCCGGATATGGTGCTGCCTGCGCTGACCCTGATACAAAGTGCCCCACCAACACCAAGGTCAACATCCAAGCCATCGTCATCCACCCCTTGAAGATGCAAGGGGGGGGGGAATTAAGTCACCCCCGAAAAGACAGCCTAGCCATTTTTTGGGGGCTCAAAAAAAAAAAAAAAAANGAAAAAAAAAAAAAAAAAAAGACCCGGCCTTATTATATGAGAAACACGGTAGATACGAAAGGTGATGTTGGAAAAAGTACAGAGTTGGTAGACATATGAATCTTTCACAAGGAGTCACACACCTAAGCAAAAATAAATGTAGTTAGCATATGTATGTATTACTTGTGTGATACTTGTGTTTGGGTGTCTATTAAATCTGAAAACCCATTAAGTCTAAATATCAAACATAAGCCCAGAGAAGTAAGTGTTCAATCACATATGAGAAAATTACCTTAAGTAATTTATTCAATATATGAAAAAAGGACCTATGCCTATTCTTAATTTTATATCCAGCATATGTAAAATTGCATAAATTATTTTGCTTAAAACAGCTTCACTTATCTTTTGCAGTTGGCTTCCTCTAAATGCCAACTCTAGGAAGCACACTGCTTTTGTATGATTATCTCCTGTTGAGCAAGTAAATTAGAGGAATAAAACTGGACTTTAAGACCACAGGAGGACTCAAATTAAGATACTACATCATTCAGATTGACCTCAACACTGACAACTTTATTTTGGAGGCTGGAATTATTCTTCACCCTTGTTGCTTTTGTTCTACTTACTGCAGTGGCCTCTAAAGCTTTCATTCTGTCATCACTTGATATCCGTGGTCACCTTTTGTCTTCCTGTAGTATTGGAAGACATCGCCCTCAGATTCTTGTCTTTGGAGCTTTGGTATGGTCTGTCAAAATTGCTGATTTCAAATTTTTCAAATTAGAGATCCACTTTCATGTCACAGAGCATTTTTTTCCATCCATTTGAGAATGTTTTAATTTTAACTATTTCCCAAACTACAGTGAAGTTGAAAACAGTTGACTTCAACTTGTAGTTGATGTTGAGGACATGTAGGGCATGTCGCTGTCTTCTGCGTCTATTGAACATATCCTCTAACACAGTCATTACCTCCTAAAAGAATGTCTTCATTCTTTTCATTCTTCAATTAAAAGAATGTCTTCATTCTTTTCATTCTTCAATTAAATTCATTCTTCATTCTTCAATTAAAAATATTTTAATTGGCTGGATGAATAATGCTGTATTTGGGGAACAAAAACATAGGTCTTCAATTTTCAATTTCTCATGAATGACCTGGAACCTTTGTTCTTAGGCTGTATTCTTAGTGCCTGCATTTAAAACAGTATGACATTTAGCACAAAGTGATTGAAGAACTGAAGTTAAATGATGGCATTAGAACTAAAGTTAAATAAATGATAGTATTTGTCTTCTGCAAGTTATAATAAATAATTGGCAGTTGATGCATGATATATTTCACAATTCTTAGATGGTGCAAATGGATCTACTATCTGCAATTCATTGGTGTTTGTAGTAATAATGGCATCCTGCCTTGTAGTACTTTTTTCCTGCAATTGATTCTTCATAGTTAAATGTCCCTGAGTATTGTCAGAAACCAAGTGTTAGATCAAACCAGTCCTGTTAGTATTGAATAGTTGGGATACCGTTAGGGTTTAATTTTTGATGAGTTTATTCAACTTCTCAAATGGTTTTGCAGTTGGCGTTAAAGTTAAAGATTCTAAAGTTAAAGATTCACCAAATGTTTGCTTGTTCAGAGTGCCATGGGCATTCTAAAACCTTTTTAGAGCTGTTTATTGTTGGCTTAAATATTATTGGTTGAGACTTAAATTAGAGTCCTGGTGATGCAGTGGTTAAAGTGCAATATTACAGGCAAACTCTGCCCACAATCTGATGCTGACACGTCTTAAGCAGGAGTGGGATTCTACCAGTTCGAGCAAACTGGTAGCTCAGAGGATCAATTGTGAGTGAACCAGTTTGCTCCGAGGATCAGATGGCTCTAGTGTGCCCTGGCTCACCCCGCCCTGGCTTTAGTCTGTGCTTTATATCCTGGTTTTCAAGCTCAGCTGATTCGTGTGGCACAGTGGATTGCTGCATGTCAGCTGTTTAACACAGAGAGATTGCTGGAGAAGGTCAGTAGCAAATGCTATGCATGCATGCAAAGCGCACATTTGGTGCATGCACACGTGAAGCCGAACCAGTCGTTACACTGGTTGAATCACACCCCTAGTCTTAAGGTTGACTTAGCCTTCTATCCTACCAAGATTGGTAAAATGAGGACCCAGATTATTGGGGGCAATATGCAAATAATGCTTCTACATTGTAAACTACCAAGAGAGTGCTGTAAAATTCTATGGGGAAAGTATATAAGCCTAAATACTGTTTGCTCTTCCCAGTTGAACATTGTATTAAGGCTAGGTCACACTGGCTGACAGATGCAAAACGTATGTAAAAAGGACACAGTGGACGAGCAAATTTTCCATCCGTTGTTATCTCCTCTCAAAAGTGCCCCAAATTTCATAAACAGAGCGGACAACAACGGAAAGGAACGGACGTGGGGAGGATGTATCGGAGATGTAAAGCGGATGTTTGTAGGAAGCCTAGCAGATGGAAGCAGATGGAAGCAGATGGAAGCAGATGATGCATCCGCAGGGCTTCCAGGGGAAAACAGCGAAGCGGACGCGTAGCGGAAGGAGCGGATGCATAACGGATGACGCGGATGCATCACGGACACCTATAGGATGCATAGCGGATGCATAGCGGATGCAAAGCGTTCACTGTGCATGCGGGGAGGAATTGCGTAAGCTCCGCGGATATAAAAGGATGAAGCTCGCAAGCAGGTCACCATTCAAAGGAAAGACCTGCTGCCAGAGACATCTTGAGAGAACACCATGGGAAGAAAGAGGAAGGCTGTGCCTACTCCTGCCAGCCCTGGCAAAGAAGGACAGAAACACCATCCACCCCCTGGCGCTGACTCTGAAGCTGCTGGTGCTGGGTTTGCTGGTTGCTCCTGGTGTTGCTGCTGCTGGTGCTTCTGCTGGTGTTGCTGGTGCTTCTGCTGCTGGTGCTTGGCTGGTGCTTCTGCTGCTGGTGCTGCTGGTACTGCTGGTGTTCTCCTGCTGCTGCTGGTGCTTCTGCTGCTGCTGGTGCTTCTCCTGCTGCCTGCTGCTGCTGTGGTGACCAGCCCCAAGGCCCTCAAAGCCCTGCTGCTGAAGGCCCTGAGCCCCTGCCAGAGGGAGGAAGAGGCAAGGCAAAGAGGGGGAGAGGAAACAGTACTCCATTTCCGAGGATCATGAGGAGGGGTGCTTGGAATGGCTGAGGGAGAACGAGTACCTATGGAGGAAGGGCCACAGGCTGCTATCATGACACCAAAGCGGAAGAAGGCAGCGTGGAGAGAGAAGGCGGAGAGCCTGGGCTAACACTTCAGATGTCCTCCTGGGGTGGTGGAAGCATATGCACACCTGGTAATGGCAAGCTGCACCTGAAGAAATCCGGGCAGGCCGCTGTCAAGCTCACTGACCGGGAGACCTATGTCATGGCCAGGTGCAGCTTCCTGGAGGGTGAGATCCACCACCGAGGAGCAGCCCCTCTGTCAACCCATCTCCTCAGACAGCCCATAGAGAGCCACTCCTCTTCCAGCTAGGAGACAGCTACCGTGTCCAGGCAGGTGTCTTGGAGGGTCCACGACAGAAATCCCCCGACAGCTGAACTCCCCGTGCCGGAGGACGTGGAGGATCCCCTGTCTCAGATGGAGCAAGAAGAAGCAGCCACCAAAGACCAACCCACCCCCAGCTCCACCTCCACAGAAAGCAGGCAAAAGAGGCAGACAGAGGGACAGAGCCAACACTGTCCTCTTGGAGATCAGGGACACAATAAAAGCCAGCACAGATCTCCTCTCCCAGCTGGTCCACTTCAACATACCATCCTCCAACCGCAAGCCCTTCATCATGTACTTGAGCCAGACCTCATGACATGCCCGAGGCCCAGTTCCAGGCGATGAAAGAGATGAGGATCCACAGCTTCATCCTGACACTCCCAGGACCCAGCTGAAGCTACCCTATCCTACACTCCAGGTCTGCTTCTACCCCAGGCGATGTCACAGCCCTTCCACGGATTTCAGCAGCCCTCGCCTACCAAGCCTACCACTACCAGGACTTCCCACAGCAGAGGCAGTCCTTCCCAGTCCAGACCCAGGTTCCTCGGATGCCACAGACGCCACAGACGCCTCACCTGACCCAGCTGCAGACCAGACAAGCCCCACTACACTCCTCCTTCCTCCACCCCACAGCCAAGCCCTTTCCTCAAAACATCTGTCATCAGTCTTGGGCCTCACATCCCAGGTCTTGAGGAAGTGCCTCTCAACCTCACAGGACTGAGCCAGCTCTCTGAGAGCTTCCTGCACACATCATCTCCTGTTGTACTCTCGGGGCCAGGCACCCCAATTGGCGCCTCAGACCAGCACTCCAGCCACAGCCACCTCCACAGTCTCTGGCCCCTTTACATCTGAGATCATGGGCATGCCTCAGAGTGACTAAGAAGAGTGCCAGAGACTGAGTTGTTACTGCTCACTTTATCTTTGCTTAAGACACTTTACTTGGGTCATTTTGCTTTTTAATAAAGTCATACAGTTTGTTATTAATAAAAGGTTATGCTTTGCTTCACAACTTGGTTCATTTTTTTTACTTAATAAGTGTTGGTGAAACTTTGAAAAAAGGGATAAGCCTTTGCATGCTTGTGGGATT
The DNA here is from genome assembly GCA_004320025.1 of Laticauda laticaudata. NCBI lineage: Eukaryota > Metazoa > Chordata > Lepidosauria > Squamata > Elapidae > Laticauda > Laticauda laticaudata. Next base: position 7,533 of record BHFT01032220.1, read on the forward strand.
GGTAAGGATAGCTGTGGGATGGATAGCTGTGGATGGGTAATGATAGCTGTGGCGATTGGTAAGGATAGCTGTGGGATGGATAAGCTGTGGGATGGGTAATGAATAGCTGTGGGATTGGTAAGGATAGCTGTGGGATAAGGATAGTTTGGGGATGAGTAAGGATAGCTGTGGATAATAAACTCCAGTGCAAGCATAGTGGGACTGTATGGTCCACCCTCCCAGCTGCCACACATATGGCCCTTTATTATCAATAACAATTTAATCATTGATCAACACATTTCAACATAAACAAAACTCTTTATTAATGCCCTATTCATTGTAGGGCCACTCAACATACATGGCACAATCTCATCAGTGTGATGAGACAGGCTAAGGAAGCATCCATTAATCATCTACCATCCTGTCTTGCCACTCCACACGCTCCAGCTGGGGAGTTGCACCAGTGTTTCAGGAGGTTGCGCTGCTTGTTCCCTCCACGTGAAGCTCTGTTGGGGCCTTGCACATCCACAGTGTCTATCAGGTTTTAGTCCTTGCCTCCATTCACCAGGCTCCATGTCCCCATTGCCTTGTTGGAGGTCCACAAGCCTGTTCTGCAACACTGGGTAGCGGGTGCACATGAGATTGTGCAGGATGCAGCAAGCTTCCACGATGCTCCCTCACGGTCTGTGGGCGATGCTGCATGCTGGTGAGAAGTACCTGGAACCTGTTGGCCAGGATGCCAAAGGCGTTCTCCACCACCCGTCTTGCCCTGGACAGCCTGTAGTTGAAGATCCTCTCTTCATGGGTGAGGTATCTGGAAGTGTAGGACTTCATGAGGTAGGTCCTGAGGGAGAAGGTGTCATCAACCAGGATGAAGGAAGGCACATTTTGTGTGTCGTTGGGTAGGGGGTCTGGATCTGGGAAACCCATGATGAGGTTGTGTTCCAGCCCACCCTTGAGGTCACTGGCGTTGTATTTGGGCATCTGAAGCTGACCCGTTGCCTGAAGCATCGATGTACATGAACTTGTAGTCCAGCATCAACCATGGCAAAGAGGATGATGCTGAAGAAGCCCTTGTAGAAATAATTGAACCCTGAGTTGGATGGAGCTTTGCAGGCCACGTTGCTTCCCATCTATGGCTCCAACGGTGTGGGGAAAGTTCCACCTCTGATACCCACTGCTCTGCAACTTTCCTCCAGCCTTTCTTCAGTGGTAGGGCACTGGAGGAGCTACTCCAAGTATCCTTCGATGATGGCCTGCACCACTTCTCTGACCACAATGCTGATGGTGTTGTGTGGCACCCTCCAGGCATACTGCATGTTTTTCTGTATGTGGTCCCAGACGCCAGGTGGCACAGAGTCAGTGCCATCTTCAGTCCAGGGTCCAGGCTGGGATGGAAGTTGGTGCTTGCTTGTCAACCTGGGTCTCAGACGCTCACACAATGTCATCAAACATGGCTGGTGGCATCCTCATGAAGTGCTGGAATGCACGAGGGTCTTCATTCCTCAGCTCCACCATCAGCTTGTCATAGATTCCAAACTCCACCCTTCTCCCGATCCATCTTCGACACAGACAGCTCTTGGATGTCTCCTTCTTTCCCTTGCGTAGACAAGGTGAAACAGTCTGAAGAGGGCTTGGTTCTGGTGTTGAATGATGGCGGCTACCAAAAGGAGTGTGCGATGATCCATGGTGGAGATCAATGGATGATGTGGAGAGCAAGAGCAAGGCTGAAGAGGTCTGCACACCAGGGCTGCTGGACTGATAGTGAGATGCAGGTGATTTCCTCCCCCTTTTTATAGGAAATGTCGGTTTCCGCTAGGTGTCCTTCCACATACTGTAACATCCTCCAGAACATCCTAAATATCCGAGATACGTTCCATATACAAACGTTTTTGTCAGTTTTAATGCTTTATTACGAGATGCATCCGCTTGCATCCTTTCTATGTGCTACTCACCCTGTGTGGAATGTCGCGCGTACCTTTCGCTTCCTCCCTCTTTCCGCTGGAGCGGATGTGAGTTGCGCGGATGGCCAGAGGATGCCGAGAGGTTACATGGATGTGTAACAGATGACAACGGACTTAGAACGTACGTTTGTTGCCCGTATGTGTTGCGGATGTAGATCATACGCGGCGGAAAGTTCATCCGCTCAAAAAGTTTTGTGCAGTTCAAAACATTTGAAGCGGATGAAATAGCAGTAGACGGATGTTTTACGGAGCGTATGAAAGACGTATGCAGTGAGTACACAACGGATGCATCGTGTTTTCCAACAGATGGCAAGCTTTTTTGTCCGTTTTACATTCTCTTTGCATCTGTTGGTTCAGTGTGACATGGGCTTTAGCTTCTGCTGATTTTAATGTGTAGTAACACCACCAAAATGTTCTCTTCATATGCCAATTCATCACTGTTTTTTTCAGTACTGATTCTTGCATAGTTTTCACAGTTTTCTTGCAGTTTTCATGTTTCCATGCTCCACTTTCAGTATACTTCCTGATAGCATGCATCTACATCATATTTCAAGACACACTTTTTTGTCTTATGAATATTTGATACTTTTTCTTTCTTACCCCTGTACTCTTCACAAACACGTGTCAGAACCCTGAGTCTACAGCTGCAATTAAGTCCAACTTCTGACTTACTCTTACATTTATTTGTTCTCTTTTTTTCACCCACTTATCATTTAACCATATTTATCATTTTAATATTTAATATTAATATTAAATTATTTAATATATTTAATATTTATCATTTAACCAGAATTGCAAGCATGTAGTCTCTGAGATTTTTTTTCCTCCCTGGCTTTGAAGCAATGGTCGACTGCTGAAATGCCAAAAGCCTGAGACAGATTGGGAGCTTCAAAAGCAAGAGTATGTGTGAGAGCATGAACACTAACAATTTGCTAAGATTAATATATGTGCAGAAGTAACACTAAACATTAAACACATTCTGGATGCCATAGACTTACCTATTAACCTTCAGGGTGGAATGTAAACAGATTTAGTTTGTTATATCCCATGTTTGTTAAAGGGGTCCTTAATTGAGTGTTTCACTCTCATGACTATATACACAAATAAGAGTGGAACAGTATAGAAAATCCTCAGGTGACAACCAGTTCAAGGAACTGTCAACTCTCGAAATGACTAGCCGAAGCCATATTTTTCTCTGCTTCTTTTCTTAGTTGCCATGCTTATGGGGGGGAGGGGGACTTATGGAATGTAGAATGTTTTCTTCCGAAGTCCCAGACACAACAGTGCTAAGGCTCGTGAGAACAAAGGCCAACTCAAGGTGCCCTAACAATGGCAGGAGGGATTGCTGAGGAGTTTATCACCTACTTAGTTGGCTTGTGACACAAAGGGGGTGGTCAGTATATATTCTTTAATTCTACCAAAGCGTGACAATTTTTCAGAGTTGGTTTCATATTTGATCATGCCAATATGATGTACCCAATAAACAGGATCTTTGAGAAAGCCACAGCCTCCAGACTCTTGAACTGATTGTGGGCATTACTCGGAACCATGATAGGAATATTCAAAGTTGCTATGGCATAAATGAATTGTACTCACAATGGGTTTCTCATTGGAGCATCCCTGCCAACTTCTTACAAACAAGTCAGTGGGGAAGCCAGCAGGTAATTGGATGTTGCAGTCATGGGAGGTACTCACTTAAAGACCCATACAGTTATCACATGTTTCTTAGCAAAGACAATTCTAGTCCTGATTGGCATTGTAAGCCGAGAACTACCCATACAAGAATCACCTGCCAAATTGTTTGCCTGTGTTAAATTACTGCAGCATAACAATAATATGTAGATTTTTGGTAAGACTTGATATTTTAGTAGTAACTTATCCAAAAATTGTGACTAGAGAAGACAGTTGAAGGGGGACTTCCGGTTTGAGCTTCTTCGGTGACAAACTGAAACCTTGTCTCTGCGAGGCTTCGATGTGTGCTCGCTGCTGGAGCGCCCCGAGCTGGCTGGTTTGGGGGCTAAGCCACCCCATAGAAGTGGTGAAGAAGGGGGAGACTGCCTGCAGGGTTGAGGAGAGCTGCATCCTCCCCAGCTGGCCATTACTCCCTTTCCCGAAGGCGGTTGCAGCAGTGGTCAGAAATGGCCACCACAAAGATAGAACTCGACTGGAAAAGAATAGTGCAGGAGGAAAATAAGAACTGAAAGTTTTGGTTGACTGGGTCAAACAGGGAAAACAACAAATAAGGCTACTCCTGAATTGAAACTATTAAAAAAAACAATAACATTTGTTTCCTAAGGAATTTTTAAGCGTGAAGGAAAGAGAAAAGGAAAAGATTTGGGTTTTCTTTTTTCTCTCTTTTCCTATAGAGACAGCTAAGAAGACTTAGCAGAAATTGGGAAAAGATCCCATTTGACTTAATAGGCATTTAATGCTGAAAATAAAAAGTCAAGGATAATAGAACTATTTCGGATAACAAAAGCTTGTGAAAACATGAAAAGGAGAGAAAAAAGAAGAATTAAAGGGCACGGATCTGGAAGGGAAGAGACCTGCCGTTTAATTAAAAAGAACTTACGCAAGATCTACAGACTTCCAACAAGATACATTTTAACGAACTATCACAACAAACCACTCAGAATGAAAAGTGGAAAAGAAATAAGAAGAAAATAAGCTGGGACTATTTGGGATTACTTGATGAATTTCTGGATTTTGGTTACTGTATTTGATGACTAAAATCATTGGGTGGTTGTTTTTAAAACTCTTTAAACTGGCTCCACTTTGAAGAAGAACTGAAAATGAACTTAAATGAGTGAAGAATGAAGATGCAGAAGAAGGAGAAAGGTTCTTTGTGGCTTCGTATTTCAGTTTTTAGAATGGAGTTGTGGAATTATGAGAACAACAACAGAAATGCCTGAAGAACAAGAAATTTGTGACAAAGAAGAAGCTATCATTAATGAACAAGTAATCTTAGGTGGGGGAAAAGGAAAGAGGAGAAGAAATGGAAAGTTTAAGGTTGGAAAACAACACTCCAAAAAAAGAGAGTGAAAAATAACTATAAACAGAACAGCAAACAGAAGAGGAAATGCAGAAGAGAGAATTAGAAGTAGAGAGGACAAGGGAGGTAAAAAGGGGAGAAGAAGTATGAGAGGGAAGAAGAATGGGAAAGGACAGAAACACAAAATATAGAGAAACGGCCTATTTCGAGATAATGGTGAAAATATTCAATTGGGAAATATGGAAGTCTGCAAAGTGACATAAATGTATTTATACTAGAGAAACAGAAATAATTTTAGAAATATGCAAAAATGTATTGATCTAAAATTGTTTGATAAAGGTAGCTATCATAATTCAGTTGATGCCTGTCAATAAATACAATGTTACACAAAGTAATACTTAATGATTTACAAACATGTGAAGAGAAATAAGTTAAAATTAATTATGGAGATTACATGTGTCTTTAGGAAGTAGATGATTCATGAAAATAAGTGCGTATAAAGATGTTAGAGTATTTAATGATTATAATGATAGAACTGAATTGGAAATTGGAATGAGAAAGTATTTATATCGAGGGCTATCCCAATAATAGATCCTACAGTTTTCATATTCTGTGAGCAAGAAGGGCAAGAGCTACCGCAGCCATCTTTGGTCTGTGGCATATCGCCGCTTAGTCTGCATCTAGTAGTGCTAGTGGAGATTACGTATCGTTGCCGTTATTTCACAGCAAACGTTTGAAATGGCTTCTTGCAATGAAAAATCCCGCAAGTTGTTGCTAACGTGCGAGTCAGTGATAAGGTTTTTATGTGGAAAGAAACCATAAACTGAATTGACATTTTTTTGGCAACTGTGTTGAAGTGTACTGGACAACATAATCACTGAAAGTGGAGTGCACCAAGTGGTGCATTAAGTTTAGAAGAAGTGGGATCGAATTAACGTCATGTGTGAAGAAAAGAAGACTGGACGTCAAACTGCATTGCTGACTGTGATACTGGTCGTACAGTTGAAGTTACAATTCGTAGAAACTACATGTTCACAGCTAACGAACATTTTCGCTGAGTTTTTCCACAAATTTCACACAGGTTTGTGTGCACAGTGAAATTGATACACAAAAGCTAGGGCTACCACAAATTTTGATGCAAGAAGTCAGTGCTCAAAAATCCGTGACAGAACTAACACAACGAGTCAGAGTATGCGCCAGCAATCATTTGACATTTCTGTCTCTTACGATCAAAGGATGTGTGATTCATTCTTGTCGGAAGTGTAACTGGAGAGACACCGTTTCTTGGTGTTTTTTTTTGGCAAACATGTGAACAGTGACGACCAAATTGCAGTCTAGGAGTGGCGGCAACAGAAATCCCCCAAAAACCAGAAAATGTTTGCAAACATTCCTGCAAGGAGATTATGCGATTGTTTTTTTGGATTGGCAAAGATGTGCTTACTTACTCTATTTATCTGGAACATGGCGTAAGGCAAACAATAAACCTGTGAAGGTATTGTGAAACACTGCAAAAAACTCAAGAAAAGCAATTCAGAACAAGCGTAGAGAAAGTTACTCCAAAATTTTGTTTTTTGATGTACATGCCCGCCACACACAGCAAATTGGGCGCCGAGAAGTCCTGGAATGCTTTCAATGTGGGAATTTTTCCTTCATCACTGCCCTACAGCCCCGCCATCTGTGACCCAAGCGACTAGCACCCAATCTTAGGCAGATTTATATACGAGGGTGAAAACTTGGCTTGGAACGCGCTTGATGACGGGAAACTGCAGGTGCGGCGTGCCTTGACTGCCTCAATCTCAGACGGCTGATTTTATGACATGGAATTACAAAAGCTGTTCACCTCATATGATAAGTGCCTCAAATTTGTTCGTGAATAGTGTTGAAAGGTAGTTATAAGTGTGCACTTTCCAAGTGTATGTAATAAATCTTTTTTCTATACTGTTTTGTTTCTTTTAGTTGCCAAAACGTAATCTAGTTTTGTGGATACGCTCTCGTAATACATATATATTATAATAATCTCTGTTTTTTTTTAAGAAGCACTAGCTATTATTATAAGATGTACAAGACAGATAATATCGATGTGAGTTACTGTGTTATGTATTATATTGGAAATGACATAACCTTAAGGTATACTTGAAAGATTTAAATAAGAGTTGAACTGTGTAATCAAAGAATAAGACGGTGTCATACTCAATATAGTAACTACATGGAAGAAAATTTTGGTTAATGAGAAAAAGATAATATGAAATTGAAAGAGAAACAGACAAGAAGTATAAATATAATGATCTTGAATTGAAATAGATAGATCATAGGTAAATATGAGAAATTAAAAGAAGGGAACAAATTCAGATATAGAAAATGTTAGAAATAGTATACGGAGAATATGGAAATGAGACGACCAAAAATGGAGCATGCAATCATCAGACTTTTGTGTTCTGTATAAATAGAGTTCAACCCGGGACCATGCTATTTTCAAAAAAGATGTTTTACTTGTATTTTGTATGTGTGAAAACCCAAATAAATCTTTATTTTTTTTAAAAAAAGAGAGAAGACAGTTGAAGGAAAGAAAAAAGATAAAAGATATTTACAAACCTGGTAATCCTACATATTTCAACATGCTCTCTTCAGCATCTTCAAAGCAGGAACAAGCAATATTTTACTCCGGCAGCCTGACTTTGCACTTTTTTGTTTTACCATTCTCATTTTATTCACTTAATTCTGTAACTACAAGTATAGGAACTTCATATCATTATTTCCAAATGTGATCCTTGCTGTCACAATTGGATTTTAGTTAATAAAACATGCATTTAAGAGCCAGAAATGTATTTCTCAGACCTCCAGAATAGCAAGAACGTCTTGTCCTCATTGCTTGTTTGTTCTTCCAGTTATTCCCCATCCCTTGCATTGATATGAAGCCTTGTGGAACTCATTTCCTGTCATTTCATTTGCCATTTATTGGAGTGCGGTGTCTCATGTGGTTAGGATGCTGGTTGCAGATTAGGAAGATCGCATTTGAGATCCAAGTACTGCTGAGTGGCGGGGTGATCTCCCATCACTTGCTCCAGCATCTTAGCAGGGACATGAAAGGAGTTCTCATGGACATCCCCCAGGCAAGAGTGATGTCACTGGTTAATTTTGTCAATGCCTTAAGGTGGAAGGACCTTAAACAACGCCTCTGACATGAACAGGATGGAGGATTTGCCATTTATTGATCTTTCCAGTTTTAAATGAGGTTACTTCCTAAGCCTATTAATTCATCTTCATATTCGCAAACAAGTGTATAATAAGATATTAAGATTACATATTTTAGCTATATATGGTTTAAAAATAAATATTTTAAACTATTGTTCAAATAAAAAATTCTCAACTGAAAACTTTAAAATTTAAATTAAAAATCAATCCATGTTTTTATTTATTTTTTTAATCCTGCTGATCAGCCAAATAGGAAATACTTGCTTGGAAGTAAAGTACAAGGTCTTTTGTCTAAAATCGTCTAAAGTACAATTTTAATAGAATATTTTTGGTTTAATTTTAAAATGGAAAAGAAGCAAATCTTTTTTAATTTTTTTCATGCAAATAGGGCAGTGTAGTAGACATACATTGACCAAGTTCCAAGTTAATATTGATTAATTCTGGATGCATGAATAGCTGACATTTAGGAGAGAACTTTTTTCAACTTACATTGAAGCCTGGGCTTTTAAATCATCAGATATGACAGTAATAAACAAATTTGCAATGTTAATTTTGGTAACACATAATTCATTGCAAAAAACAACCTTGTGGCATCATAAAGACTAAAAATGATTGTGACATCTGGTTTACTATAAATAAGTTCCAAAGTTAAGAAATATTATTTTTCTAATATCCTTACAAGATAAAAATGGTCATAGTCCAGTAATTGATATCATAAATTATATTATACTATAATACAAATTATAATGTAACCATTGTTTACGAAAGTCTCAATTCACACATCTCATATAACCATACAAACCATGTTTACTGTGGTCTATTAATCCATTTACTGTAAATAATGCAATGTTGAATGTTTACATTGCCCCATAAAGATAAAGAAATATAAGTAAATCTTATGGAGGTGCTTCTGATTTTGCCTAGACAATGAAGGGGTGTCTTAACTTCTATACAAGTGTCAAATCAACCTCAAATTACAATTTACACATTTTTTAGACAATTACATTTATATAGGAGGTTTAAATCCTTGTGTGTCCAATCACACTTGGCCAATAAAGCTATTCTATTCTATTCTATTCTATTCTATTCTATTCTATTCTATTTCTAATAAGGATAATGCTTCTTTAAAATATATATTTGTACAATATATTATACTTAAAAAGTTTTTCAAGAGAATAATGAGTTCTATAAATATGATGTGCGACTCAACCTAATTTTTCAGAAGATAGTATTCTCCTGAACTATATCCCTCATGGGAATTTTACAACTGGAAATTCTTCCTTGTTAGGCTGTGTCAGGTCAGGAGTGGGTGTTGCTCTTGTTCTCGCTGCTTCAACTGAGTTTGTCTATAAGGCTTATTAGCCTAGCTCTGCCCACTTTGGATAGCTCCTCCCAGTTTTTTACTCAGTCCTCAGCCAGGATGGACGCAAATCATTGCCTCTCTCTCCAAAAGCAGCCTTACAGGGAAAAAACCCCCTCAAACTTAAATTACATGGCTCCACTTCTCAGCTGCCTTTTGGAGCCAATGAACAGCTGAGAGCTGGTCCAGAACAGCCTGCAGAGGGCCACAGGGCCATTTGCGGCCCTCCATGGCAAAGAGGAAGCCGTCGATCGCTTGGATGGCTGTTTTCAAGGGCAGGGACTTCTGCCCTCTCTCAGAGCCATGGGGCCATTTCAGAGCCTCTGCAGCAAAGAGGGAAGCCACATTTTCGAGCGGACCTCCCAGGAGCTGCTCCTGCCATTGAGGGAGCAGCGAATTGCCAGGGCTCCCTGGTGAAGCAGGCAGCCTCATTGCCTGAAGTGACCATTTTGCAGGACCTTGTGGCTGGGTGGCCATTTTGAAGATTCCTGGGTTGGAGGTGGCCATTTTGAGGAGGCTCGGCCTGCTCCTGCAACCACTCCTGCGCCTTGCCAGCACCAGGCCACTGGTCTCTCATCATTGCTGGCCAAAAGATATTGAAGGGTATTTTTAATTAAAATTTCATCCCAGTGGGGGATTGGCTTCCCTAGATTGGCTTCCTAGGTAGACCAGAGCCCCCAGGCTCCAGGCTGGACCTGGTCTATATTGGATAGCCCCATTAGGCCCAGGAGGGTATGAGTCCCAAAACATCCTACTGAAACATCCTACTGAAGATTGCATAAGGATGGAAGAAAAGTGGTGGTTGGAGGTAGAGGATTGGAAGGAAGATTTCCCCTGAAGTTCATATATAAATGCCTTCATGTGTTTCTCCTCCTTGTATAGGACTTCTGTCCAGAAGAGGCCTTTCTGTTTTCAAGATGGCTGAAGCCCTTAGGGACACCAGAGCATCTAGAGCAGCTAAATCTCACAAGGCAGCTCCTGCTGCTTTAAGTAATGAAGTAAAGCAGCCTGCAAAGAAGGCCTCTAAAGTGGAGGATAGGGATGCTTCCAGGCACCATCAGGCCTTAGAGAAGCATATTGCCATGGTACAACAGGCCTCTACTTGCAGATCTACAGAAAGAGAATCTTCTCCTACTTCACATATCAGTGATGGGGACCATCAGGATCAAGAACCTGGTACTATCAGGACCATTGTCAAATCTTGGTCCCCAGATGCAGCTGGAAGAGAGGCCTCACCTCACCCCTTGGAAGGGATCAAGGTGATCCCAATGGGGGTGTTCAGGGCAGTACCTTGGCAGGAGTGTGTGTGCAATAGGTCTGGGGTAGAAGCCTCCTGTACCCCTACTGCAGCAGAACAAAGACCTGCTGAGCCTTCTGATTCAGATGTCCCTGTCAACCTGCAGCTCTTGATTGACAAGGCCATCAGGAAGGGTATCTCTGAAAGTATGCATTCTTTGGCAGCTTCTGAGATTTCAGAGAGAAAGTCCCGGGTTTGAACTCTTTCAGAAAGAGAGTTCTCTGGTTCAGGAACCAGTTTCTGTTTCAGCTTCAGCCTACACTCCTGCAATAACTGCCGAGCAGACCCTGGTTGGTGAACCTGATAAGAGGGAATCTGATATGTCGGAAGATGAAGGGCCTTCCCATGAGATTCCAGTGTTTACAAGAAGTTTTAAACATGCCTTATTCTCTCCCTTGCTGTACAAAGCAAGAAACACAGCCAACCTGAGAGATGCAGATGATGAAGAAGCAGCTACTCAGTCTCCAGTGAAGTTGGATATTCTTTTTGACAAACCGGAGGAGAGGAAGGAAGTGGTTCCATCTGCCAAGCTTTTTCTGAAGGTTGTTTGGAAACAGCTGGAGTCACCTGCCTCAGGGCCCAATCCCCTGTCTTCAGACCACAGGTTTTTCAAAGGTGGCCCTGAGCTCACCAAGGCCCTTCAAGTACCCTCAATGGATGCGCCAGTGGCTGCTTTGGCCTCCACATCTTCAGCCCCTTCTGATACAGATGATGTTCTCAAGGTGGAGGAAAAGCAGATCAAGCGATCACCCCAAAGGGCTCACCAGGCGACTGCCTGGGCAGTCAAAGCTTCTACTGCAGCTTTATTCTTCACCAGAACATCACTTAAATAGCTTAAACAGTTGTAGGACAGGATTCCAACTACAGATATCCAGCCCCATCAGGACCTCAATAAAATTGTGGCTGCAATTTTAGTTCATGCTTGATGCCACAAAGTTCATGGTTGAACTCCATGGCCACTCCATGGCCACTCCATGTGGCCAGGTTTGCCACCAATGCAATTGTTTCTTCGGTGGCAGCCAGCATATCTGCTGGTTGCATAATTGGCAGGCTGATGGAAGAAGGAAGTGGAAGCTGGCCTCTACTCCAGTTCAAGGAGACAAGCTCTTTGGGGAAGCCTTGGAACCGTTCATGGTTGAAACCAAAGATAAGAGGAAGGTGCTTCCATCCCTGGTCAAGAGAGCAGAACATCAGCCTGTTCCATATTTCAGGTGCTCTTCCTTCAGAGGAGAATCCAGTTCCAGGTTCCAGCATCCAGCCAAGGCCCCTTACCAACATCCTGAGCCTTCTCCAGATCGTTCAGGCAAGGGCAGACAGGCCAAATGGCCTTTTTGAGGAGGAAGAGGTCACCCATATCATTGCCAATGCTAGCATTGCCCATTCTTTCTCCATTGGAAGTCATTTAGCATGCTTTGCTGACAAATGGGGGGAGATTACTTCTGATGCCTGGGTGTTAAGCATTGTAAGATTGGATCTTTCACTTGCGTCCTACTCTAGTCTTCTGAGGTTTTTCATCTCCTGCCTGGTTTCCAGGGATTCAGGAAGAAGAAGGCTCATGGAGTCAACTATCCAGCATCTGCTGGAACTCAGAGCCATCCAAAAGGTCCCTCTGGACCATCAGGGGACGGGGTTTTACTCCAGAATATTCATTATCCCCAAGGCCTTGGGTGGGTGGGTATGGAGAACAATTCTTGACTGGAAACGTTTCAATAAGTTTATTGATAGGCATTTTAAAATGCATTCCCTCCAGACAATTCTGGAAGGTGTTAGGCAGGGGGACTTCCTCACTTCCATTGATTTGACAGAAGCTTACTTACACATTCCCATCTGTTGTTCCCATAGGAAGTTCTTAAGATTTTGTTATCGGGGCAGCACTATCAATATAGAGCTCTCCCCTTTGGGTTATCTTCCACCCCTAGAATTTTCACCAAAGTTTTGGTTCTCCTATCTTGATTCCTTTCCGGCACATCTGCTATGTTATTTAGATGACATTTTGACACAGTCTTCTTCATTTCAAAGGGCTCAAAGGGACTTGCAGTTCACTATCTCAGTGCTGCAGGATCTTGGTTTTTCTATTAACATTAAAAAGAGCCAATTCACTCCATCAGCTCATCTACTTCATTTGGGGGCCATCATTGATACAGGAGTGTGTCAGGTTTTTCTTTCATAAGAAAGGCAGGATAGCCTGCAGGGGTTAGCTAAGAGCTTTTGTAGTATGGGTTCTATTCCTTTGACTCATCTCTCCCAACTTGTATTGGTATTGTTCCCTGGGCCAGGCTCCATGCCAGGGATCTACAGTGGTTTTTATTTCCTCACCAGAAGACTGGTAAGAGTCACTCTTTAATGAAGGTGAGGTTGCCCAAACAAGTATTTCTTTCCTTTCATTGGTGGCTCTCCAGTGCCATCTCCAAGGGCCAGTTCTTCACGGTGGAAGACAGGCTCATCCTCACTACTGATGCTTCCTTATCAGGTTGGGGAGTTCACTTGGAGCCCCACATGGCCCAGGGCTTATGGTCTGCTGAGGAACAGGTTGATGACATTAATTGGTTGTAACTAAGAACCGTTTGTTTAGCCCTTAGAAAATTTTCACATGTGGTCTCTGACACACATGTTGTTGTCATGACTGACAATGTAGCAACAAAAGCCCATATTGATAGACAGGGGAGCACCAGGTCCAAATACCTTATGGCAGAAGTGGAGGCTTTAGGCAGATGGGCAGAGTGGCATCTTCTGTCCATCTGAGCTGAACATATCTCTGGCTTGGATAATGTGAAGGCAGATTGGCTCAGTTGAGCTACCATAGACCTCATGGAATGGAGCCTGCATCCTTCGCTCTTCACTCAGATTACTCTGAGGTTTGGGTTGCCAGTTGTAGATTTTTTTACAACTCCTCTCAATGCCCAGTTATCCATTAACTGGGCTTATTTACTAACTTATTTACTAGATTTGCCACCCCTGGGGTGGAGGGGACCAACGCTTTACACTGTAATTGGCCTCCAGGATTGTTGTATGCTTTCCCTTCATTGCCTTTGTTAGCGACTGTGGTTCAAAAAATTTTTATAGAAAAAGCTGAAGTATTAGTGGCTCTTTATTGGCCCAGGCACCCTTGGTTTGCTGATTTAATGGGTCTCTTAGTTGCCCAGCCTTGGTGGATTCCTGAAGAGGATGTCTCTCCTCTTGGGGTCCCTGAATCATCTGGAGTCCCAGTGGCTACATCTGACAGTTTGACAATTGAGTGGGGAATGCTAAAACATCTCATCTCTCCAACAAAGTAATCAGGACCATTCAGGCCTCCAACAAAGTAATCAGGACCATTCAGGCCTCCAGGAGATCTTCGACCATCTGTATCTATGATGCTACATGGCAAGCTTTTTCTAGTTGGTGCTCCAAAGCTAACATTCAACCTGTACAGGCCGCTGTGGCAAATGTTTTGGAATTTTTACAGGCTGGTCTGGATAGAGGCCTGTCTCCCAATACCTTTCACCAGCAGGTGGCAGCTATTTCATCATTGTTGGCTTGTGGCAAAATGGAGTCCTTAAACTCAGCATCCTACATTCAGTAGGTTTCTCAGAGGGATCACCAACCTTTCCTTCCGGTGGTTTACAGATAACCTACATGGGATCTATCCAGGGTTTTGCAGTCCCTTACAAAGGATCCATTTGAGCCTCTTCATCAGGCTAATCTATACCTTCTTACCTTGTAAGTGGCTTTCTTGGTGGCAGTCACTTTGACCAGGAGAGTTTTGGAGCTGGTCGCCTTCTCAGTTTGCCCTGATCTCTCTATCTTTCACCCTCATCAGGTGGTTTTGCAGTTAGACCAGACATTTATCCCCAAGGTCAAAACCTTGTTCCACTGGTCTCAAGAGCTGGTTCTTCCAGATTTTTGTCTCCATCCAGTCCATGATTTGGAAAAGGCTTGGCACACCTTGGATGTGTACAGGGTTCTGAAGCATTTATTTATACATTAAACAACATCTGAATTCCATAGGACAGAATCCCTTTTTTGGTCCTTCCAACCTTCCTCATTGGGTGGGAAGGTAACCCCTTCCACTGTCAGCAGGTAGATCAAGGCATGTATTGCCAGAGCTTACTTGAGTTGGTCTCTCCAGGTACCCAGAGGCATTATGGCACATTCCACTCACAGCACTGCGACAACTGCGGCCTGGGCAACACAAGCATCAGTGGAAGAGGTTTGCAAAGCCGCCACATGGATGTCTCCATTGCCTTTCATTCACCACTACTGGTTGGACACCTTTGCTTCAGCAGATGCGGCATTTGGCAGATGGGTCCTGCAACAAGTTGTTACAGAACTTGGGGGCCAGGACCAGTCTTAACCCTCCCAAGGACAACCCAGCTTTGGATTGTCCCACACCTGACCTGTTGCAACCTTACAAGGGAGAATGAGTGTTGGTTTACTTGAACACCGGTTCTCCTTGTAGGCAAGACAGGTCAGCCCCTCCCAAATGGAACTGCTCCTTCTGGGGGCCTATGGAGACCTTTTGATCTCTTTTGATCTTGTTTTTCTCAGGCAGTTCTGTCTGTCATGATGACTTCGCAGAAAGAAGGAGCTACCCAGAGTGGGCAGAGCTAGGCTAATAAGCCTTTTAGACAGACTCAGTCCAAGCAAGCAGGACAAGAGCAACACCCACTCCTGACCTGTCTTGCCTGCAAGGAGAACCAGTGTTCAGGTAAACCAACACCCATTTTATAATGTAAATAGATTCACCTTGCCCTTACTGTGGGTAAGAGATTGACTTTATAGCATTGGAAAAATAAATATATGGGTCCACTCAGTCAATATATTGAAGAGCTGATTGTACTTGCAACTTATGAGTGTATTGCTAATAGATAAAGAGTTTGTATAGAAATATACAATCTACATATAGCGAACTATAGGATTCATTTAAACAGAATGCAATGGGTTTTTAAAAAAAGATAATTGGATAAATGTATTGAAATATATTTGTACTTGAATTATATTTGTATAAACAGTCATGCAAACTCCAAGACCAATAAACACAGACCAAGATTCCCAACCAGGATGAAGAAAAAACATTCTAACAAAG
Source organism: Laticauda laticaudata (assembly GCA_004320025.1). NCBI lineage: Eukaryota > Metazoa > Chordata > Lepidosauria > Squamata > Elapidae > Laticauda > Laticauda laticaudata. The sequence goes on from BHFT01032220.1 coordinate 23,382, forward strand.
CACCAGGCTAGCACCAAATTTCACGGAAACGGCTGTGAAAGCCTGACACACAGACGAACCCAATACACAAGCCTGATGATGGCAGATGAGATTCTGCCGAAACATTGCTACAACTTCAAAAGCACAACTATAATAGCGTGGGACAATACTCAAACAAAGCTGAATACCATATATATATATATGTTTTCTTCAGTTTTCATGGGTACTTACATGTATGCTGTTCAGCTTTTTCGGGTATATTTCATCACAGCACAGCAGCTACTAAACGTATCCTGAAAAAGAACTGAAATGGCACTACTCAGGAACGAGCTCCACAGAAAGAGATTCCAATTGGATCAGTTAAAGATTTGCTAGCACTACACCTGGAATTGAGCAGCAAAATCCACCCTCTACTTTGGGACAAGATTTAAACAACTTACAACTTAGGAGAACTGAAACTGAACCACTTACAAAAATGACAAACCTTTGAAGAAACTAAAGAATTAGACATGAACAAGAAAGCCCTCCCAACAAACTCACAACAACACCTGAAACAATTAGTACATAATGTTTCCAACAGAGAACTTCAACCAAAACAGAAACAGATGGTCCTAACCAAAGGATTCAATTAGCCATGCACCCAAAAAATCCCCACCAGATCCATTATATGTGCAGTAGAATTCCAGCCTTAAACTAAATTACATAAGATGAGCTACAGAATGAAGCACACCGGGTTTACTTACATTCCTATACACAAGCGACACCACCAAAAGGCAACTGCACAATTGAAGAATTCAAAAGTGCTACAAGCCCTAAAAAGGATAACAGCATAATTCATACTTCCAGCAGACAATGGGAATGCCACAATAAGTAATGGATAAAAAAGAACTACAAACAAAATTTGACAGACGCTTACTCCAGAGAGCAACTCCACATTACAACCCATAAACAACTCAGACCCCACTCACATAGTGGAAAACAATTAACCGAAGAAAAATTATAACCAGCCCCAGAGCAAAAAGAGATCTCAACAGACGATATCACCAAGATAAAAATTTTCCCAGATGCCCCAAACTAACTCGGGCCTCAAAAATACACAAAGAAAGACCATACCTCTCAGTCAGTACCAATAGGAGCACCACTACAAAACCTAGCTAAACACTCTAGCAAAACAACTATAGCCCATGCTGAAAACCGCGAGTTTCACATGTACAAAACTCCTACCACTTCTTGAAATATCAAAGATCTACACGTGGAACAAGAAGATCTGCTGGTAAGTTTCGACAGTGGTTTCACTATTCACCAAGTCCCAAGTTAAAGAAACTCTTTGAAATTATCAAAAATAATACAACTAGCTAAACATCTCATGGAATTAACAAACACTGCTTAACCAACACATATTTATGTACAAAGGACAAAGATACAAGCAAATTGAGGAGCCCCTATGGAAATTCACCACTGTCATCCATCATTGCAAACCTGTTCATGGAAGAATTAAAAATTCAAGAGCCCGGCTAAATGCCACCCACAAACCCAAACTAGATTGCGTTAAGATACATTCGTGACATATTTGTGATTTTGCCCCATGGAAAAGAAAACCTAAACAATTTCCTACACACCTAAAACAACACACACCCCCAAAATCAAGTTCACCATGGAATCGGAACAAACAACTACCATTCCTAGATGTACAATCACCAAAAAAAAACAGATGGCACACTAGGACCACACCGTTATACCAGAGGAAAACACACACCAAACCGCTACTCTATCAACGCCCAATTCCACCACCACCCAGCACAGATAAATTCCGTGGCGAAAACACTAATTACCAGACCAAACGCCTGCAAGATAAGACACATATAAAGACTGAACTATGCACCCTGACTGAAGTATTGACAGCCAACGGCTTCCCACAAAACAAATCACCAGCTTGATCCAAAAACACACCAAGACATAACAGAGACCTAGAAGACCAACAGACCTATGAACAGCTGTCTTTGCCCTACATAAGAGGTACTTTACAGATTTAAACATCAGTAGATAATACACAGGCGATCACATACAAGACTGCCTTCAAAACAGACAAAAAAAATTAGCAGCCATGCCTGAGGAATCCCAAAGAAAAATTGACCTGGGAAAACCAAGGCATATACGAACGTTCCCTAGCTGCATTCATGTTCCGGCAATACATTGGCGGACCAATAGAAGAATAAGTACCCGGCCTGGATGAACACAAAAAGCAGTAAAAAAAGCTGGAAACACACCTTCCCACTAGTCCAACACATTGAAAACCACAGGTCACAACATCAACTTCAATGGCACCAAAACCCTTAATGCCACTATAGGAAAACCCCAGCCACAGAATCATTTCAGAGAAGCCATAAGAATTTGAAAAAAAGACCTGAAAGCATGAATAGAAGAGATGATTCCACCAGACTGTTCAATCACTTGGAAGCCGTGCACTCTCAAATAGAAAGGATCTCCACAGCCACAAGCCAGCGCAAAACACCTTGGGCCACAAGCAGAACTCCCTCTGATTACCTCCAGCTCAAACACACCCCAACCAGGCACCCAGATGAAAAAACCTAGCTTCCTAAAGATAATAGCTGCCCTTTCCACGAAGCCAAGCTGCACTGAAAGCTCCAGTGCAGGAGCAGAGTGTTGCCAGCCAATCAAGCACAAAACAGGACAGAAAGAAACCAGAAACACCAATCAAAACAACTCCAAGTCAATAAAACACAGACCAAGGGCTCCCACCAATCAGGATGAAGAAAACCATCCTAGCACAACAGTAGGCTAGCCTTCAAATTTTAAAATAATGCTGTGATGAGACCTGACCCACAGAGGAACTCAATACAGAAGCCCTGGATGATGGCAATGGAGATTCTGCCGAAAGTTGCTAAACTTAAAAACACAACTACACAGCGTTTCAGTTTTAAATTTGGAGGCTCGCCTATGCTGTATCAGAATGTTTTTTTTTTCATTCTGATTGGTTGGGAGTCTTAGTCTGTGTTTATTGGTCCTTTGAGTTTGCTGTGTTCTGCTTGGTTGGTATGTCTAATATCTTCTGTCTGTTGGCTTTTTTTGTGTCTTGATTGGCTGGCAATAATTGTGTTTCCTGTATTGGAGCGCTTTTAGTGCAGCTTGCTCCGAGTAAAAAGCGGCTATCAATTGTTAGGAAGCCAGGTTTCATCTGGGTGCCTGGTTGGGGTGTGTTTGAGCTGGAGGTAATCAGGGGGAGTCTGGTTTGTTGCCCAAGTGTTTGCCTGGCTTTGTGCTTGTGGTGTGGAGATTTTTTTGTTTGTGAGTGCAGGCTTCCAAATGATTGACAGCCTGGTGGAATCATCTCTTCTACTCATGATTTCAGGTCTTTTTTGAATCTCTATGGCTTCTCTGATAAAGAGATTATCAGATTAAGAGATTATTATATCAGAGATTATATTCTCTGATATAAATTATATATAAATCATACATGTTTTGTACTAAAATGGCACTTATTAACAGATGTAGGCAAGGGTATTTTCCATGCTCAGTAAAATAAATTTTTCATCTTTGTAAGCCTTTGTTTTATCATCGATTATTTTTTTCTTTTTAGTGATATCTTCTTTTTAGTACAGTATTTTATTTGTAAAACCAATGTATTACAACTTTATCGAATAGCTATTTCAGTCCAGCTTGAGATGTGTATCTCCTGTATATAAAAAAGTTTAGAATTACCAACTTCCGTGATGAAAAAGTACCATACATTATGGTTACATTTCAATGCATTCTCCTGTATTGAAGCTTTAGAATACACTTACTATAATTGTACCTCAGATTGCCTACTGACCTTCAACTTAAATAGATCATGGGAAAATTTTCAGAATAGCATCATCTGTCATTAATAGAATATGGGCTGGTCATCTTTCTAACTGTTGGAAAATGTTTTATCTTGCTGCTGAAGCTTGTTTCCTCATTCTATGAAATAAGGATTCTCAGAAGGGAATACAATCATTAGGTTTATTTCAGCATTAATGTTAATCTGATCAGTATGTCCAGACAATTATGTGGTAAATACTTTTAGCAGTGGGAGTATTATTTGAAAAGTCATTCATGTGTAGTCTATCAGAAGGAAATTTCTAGCAGATTGATTTTTCTGATAATGTTTTTAGTTGTCAGAACATTAAGTAGATAAATTTCTTTCCACTAAAGTAAATACCAAAGGAATACAAGCCCCCACCAAATTTTAGCCATTATGATTTTGCTGAATGTGCAAATCAAAACAGACTATCTTCTCTCATGTGACTTTCAGAAGAATACATTTCTTGAAAAACCTGAACCCTTTAACATTGAAATAAGGAAACATTACCTGGGTCCCAAGGAATTTAGGTTTATAAAATGTATTACTATATGACTACTACCTTTCTATTCCTGTAAATGGAAATTTGGAGTATAAATCAAATGTAGTGGTTGTGTGTTAGTTTCTGAATTCAGGATCGGATTAACAGGTTTTATGTTAGTGTCAAAGGCAATAATATACAACTGAATTCCTTCAATTATTATGTTTCAGATGAAATAAAGCAGAGGGAATATGGATGAATAGTGATGAAACTGAAATTGAACAGGGATAGTTTCTTTTTCTTCCAAAGATAAAGGCTAGGTCCCACTGGCCGATGGACTCAAAACATATGCAGAAAGGACACAGCGGATGAGCAAAATTTCGGGGGTGACTCCATCTGTTTTCATCCACTCCAAAAAGTGGTGAAAATTTGCATAAACAGAACGGAAAAGAACGGAAAAGAACGGACGTGGGAGTATGTAGCGGGGATGTTAAACGGATGTTCATCAGAAGCCTAGTGGATGAAAGCGGATGGAAGCGGATGAC
>BHFT01032221.1:0-11719 GCA_004320025.1 Laticauda laticaudata
TATTCATTCTTTGCGGCCCGGTACAAAATGATCCACGGACCGGTCCCGGTCCGGGGCCCAGTGGTTGGGGACCCCTGCTTTAGATCACAGCTAGAGACACCTTGCTTTATGGTGAGTCCTCGAGTTATATTGCCAGGTGTTGTGACTTTCTTAGAAAGCATAAAACACAATCTTAAGTTCTGGCAAAACCTCCTTTTATGTCCATGGCTATGAATTATGTTCATTCACAATTCACAGGTAGCCAGGCTTCATAAAGTCTTTCAGGTGAATGTTGATAAACACCCACCTTATCGCACTTGGAATGCAGTCAGAGAACTAATTGCCAGACGCAGGGCAAGGCCAAACCTGACTCCGAGTCAGAGAGAACTTTTCAAAGCTTGAATCAACCAGACAAACTAGTTGCTTCCTGCAAAAGCTCACGTCTCATTCGCTCCTTTTTGATGTCCTATCGGAGGGGCCAATCATCCCCGAGGTGTGGCCTTACTCCTGAGTCGACCCTGCTTTCTCAATTTTTCTGGTCTTCTGGTAGTCCTGCACATGCGAAGGCTGGGAACCGGTTCCCGAAGCTCCCCTGCCTCATTGCTGTTCAAGCCCAAAGGCAGCTGCTGACTGCCAGCCTGCCCTGGCCTCATCTCTGCCTCTGATGCAGAGCCCTCATCCGGGCCTTCCTCAGCCTCCAGAACCGGCCCCGGTTCCTCCCCAACCTCCTCACTACTGTCCTACTCTGCTGCCAGCTCTGTCAGCCACCGGCAAGCCACAACACTGGGGTGAAACATCTGTTAAACGAGTGTGCCCCATTTTACGATTTTTCTTGCCACTGTGGTTGAAGGAATCACTGCAGTTGTTAAGTTAGGAACATAGTTGTTAGGTGAATCTGGCTTCCCTGTTGATTTTTCTGGCCAAAGAGGTTGCAAAATGGGATCACATGACCCTGGGACATAGCAATCATCATAAATATGAGTTGGTTGCCAAGTGTGTGTGATTTTTAATCATGTGACCATGGGGATGCTGAAATGGTCATGTGAAAAATGGGTTCTAAGTCATTTTTCAGTATCATTATAACTTTGAACGGTCACCAAATGAACTGTTGTAAGTGGAGGACTGTCTTTATTGATATTTTCATTGAAAAATTCATAGTTTTTTTTTTCCCCAAGAGAAAAATCTGGCCCATTTGAGAACCAGTGTTTTACTCTTTAGCAACTTTTAAGACGTGTGGACTCCAACTCCCAGCATCCCTAAATCAGCTTGTGTGAACTTTGACTCCCAGCATTCCTAAATTAGCTCATGTGGACTTCAACTCCCAGAATCCCAGAATTTTCTGTCCTATATTCCCGTTTTTTAGCTCAGCTGATTTACATGGCAAAGCGAAGTGTGTGCTCACCAAACCCGGTTGTTAAACGAGTTGCATCCCAGCACTGGATAGTCCTCGATTTACAATCATTCATTTAGTGGCTGTCCAAAGTTAGCACTGAAAAAAGGGACCATTATATGATCGTTATTCACACTTATGACCGCTGCCACATCACCATGGTCACATGATGAAAAATTCAGAGGCCTGGCACCTGGCATGAACTTATGGCTTTCAAGAAGTGACTGGACTGCCGTCTGCCAGAAATGATGTAGGGCAGTGGTAGCTAATCTTTTTGGGCTTCTGTGCCAAAAATTGTGTGCACTCGCATGCCAGAAGGCAATGTACGTGGGCACCCGGCACATGCACGGGTGATCCCCCCCCCCACCGCCCCTTTATATGCACTGCCCCTCCTAGCTGATTTTTGGCCCGTTTGAGGCCTTTTTCAGCCTTCCAGAGGCTTGATGGAAGCCTCTGCAGCTTTTGTATGCTGAAAAATGGGCCCATTTCATCACTTCCGGTATTTCTGGAAATACGGGAAGTGACGAAATGGGCCTGGTTTTTGGCCTCCAAAGGCTGCAGAGGCTTTCCTCAAGTCTCTGGGAGGCCGAAAAAAGCCTCAAACGGGCTAAAAATCAGCTGCCATGCACAGTATGCACAGTGAGGTAAGTTTGCCTGGGACTCATGTGCTCACACAAATGACTCTGCATGCCACCTGTAGCACGAGTGCCATAGGTTCACCATCACGGATGTAGGGTCTCCTGCTTGGTGGGGGGGAACTGCATGACCTATAAGGTTCCTTCCAACCCTGTTAATCTGTAAGGTCACATGATCTCCTTTTATTTATTTATTGAATTTTTATTGCTGCCTATTCGCCTTTTTGCGACCTTCTGACAAGCAAAGTCAATGGGGTAAAGCCAGATTCCCTTCATGAATGTGCGACTCGCTTAACAACTGCAGCAATTCACTTAGTGGCGGTGGCTGGGAAAGGTCATAAAATGGGGCACTGCTCATTGGAACACATGCCTCCTTCAAAGACAGAAATGTTGGACTCTGTTGCGGTCATAAGTCAAGGACTGGCTGCTGAATCGATGAAAGAAAAAAACGGCAGAAGGGGGCGGCTCTACAAACACAACACCACCTGGCTGATTTTAAGAGCCCACCCACCCCCACCCTGTGCCTGTCCCTCCCCTCCAGGATCCTGAATGGCCTCGAACCCCCCACCTTGACAAAAACAGCAAAGAAGAGATCAACGCTCAGTTCCTGCACCCGCTTGGAAGCCATCTTCCGGTCGTTGCAATGCTCTGCTTGCTTCTGTATCTCGGCCTCCTCCATCTGTGGGGCAGGACCCAGCCCTTGAAAAAGAGACACCTTCTGGTTGGAAGAGGCCTGGGGAAGACACCTGACACCCCACCCTGTTTCCGTGGGGTGGTAAGTACTGAGCAGAGCCTCCCATCCTTCCGTGCCCTACCTGATCATTTCAGCTTGTACAATGCAAGGAAGGGGTTTGGTTGTCCAGAAAAAGGAACAGGCACAAAAGACAACTGGGTGACTTTGGACCAATCACCCTAAGATATGGGAGTTCTAGTTTCATATTTGGCAGGAAAGCTAGCTGGGTGATTTCGGGCCAGTCACCAGGAGAGAGTGAGTTCTAGTTCTACCTTAGGCATGAAAGCCAGCTGGGTGACTTTTGGCTTATCACCAGGAGATTGGGAGTTCTAGTCCCATATTAGATAGAAAAGCTAGCTGGGTGACTTTGGGCCAGTCTCTTTCTCTCTTTCTCTCAGCCCAACCCACCTCATAGGGTTGTTGTGTGAGAAAAGAGGAGGAAGGTATGTTGGATATGTTCGCCACCTGGAATTATTTGTAAAAATAATAAAGATGGGATGGATATATGGATGGATGCATAGATGGATGGAGTGAATGAGTGAACGAATGAACAAACAAACAAATGACTGTCCCCAGCCTGCTCACACTTGCATGGTTGGCTGGAATCTAGTAATCTACCCAGTGATACTATCAGGATCTTTATGGTCTCACCTGTCAGAGTAGGAGATCCAGTCCCCACATTTCCCTCAACCAAAGCCTGGCTAAGAATGATGGGTCCCCCTTCTGGGACCACCTGAAGGGTGCAAAGTTGAGGAACGACACTGTACCCCAGGAATGTCTGACCTTGGCAACTCTTAAGACTTGTGGACTTCAACTCCCAGAATTCCCCAGCCAGCCATGCTGGCTGGGGAATTCTGGGAGTTGAAGTCCCAGGATCTTAAAGTTGCCAAGGTTGGATACCCCTGCCTTATCCTTTCCTAGAGGCAATCAGCCAGCCAGCCAGCCCATCATCCTAAGAAACTCACCCAGTGAAGCCGTGAGCAGCCGGTGTACCATGATGTCTGGAAACCGGCGGATAGGCGACGTGAAGTGGGTGTAGAGAGGCACATTGAGGGCGTAATGTCGGAAGAGGTTCTCGTCCTTCAGCACACCAGTGCAGATATAGACCGCCATCTGCAAAGAGGAGGGAGAGATCAGAAGCCACCAACAATGAGGTTGGGAAAGAAGATGGAGCCGTTTCTGGCATGGCTGACGGTGAAAAAAGCTGCAAAATTTTAGCAAGGAGAAGGAGTAGGTGGCAAAGAGATACCCGGAGGTCTCTCTCCATCCCAGGAAACATGGAAGAGATCTGGATGTCAGCATAGCTGTCTGGGGAATTCTGAGAGTTGAAGTCCACGGGTATTAAAGCAGAGGTGGGCTGAACATACTGTAACAACCAGTTCGGCGAAAATGTGAGCGCGAGCGCCCCCCCCCTCGCTTGCATGCAGCTGCAAAAACAAGGGGATTGACTGCGCGTGGCAGCTGCGGTGAGGAGAGTGGGCAAGGCATGGAAGGCAGCTGGGCTGCGTGGGTGGGCAGAGTGAGCCAGATATATGGAACAGGATAACACCGGAGTGGGGTGGGCAGGCCCAGCCGGTGGTCATAACTACCAGTACGGGTGAGCCGGTCTGAACCAACAGCAGCCCACCACTGTCTTCAAGTTACCAAGGTTGGACACCTTCCGCTTTATCACTTAAAATAAGATATAAACCAGAAATCTATTAGCCTAGGCCCCCTTGTGGTGAGATGGGTGGCAAACAAATTTAATAAATAAAAATAAATTTAAATTTAATAAAACAAATAAAATAAATTTAAATTCAATGAATAAAATAAAACAGATTCAAACTTAATAAATATAAAACAAATTCAAATGTATATAAATAAAATAAAATCAGATTTAACCAAAAAAATAAAATGAATTCAAATTTAATTCATACAATAAAATTCAAATTTAATCAATAAATGAATAAAATTCAAATTTAATTAATCAAACATAAATTTAATGAAATAAAGTTGAATTCAATAAATAAAATACATTTAAATTTTAATAAATAAATTTAAATTTAATAAATAAAATAAATTTGAATTCAATGAATAAGATGAAATAGATTCAAACTTAATAAATAAAATAAAATAAATTCAAATGTATATAAATAAAATAAATTCAAATTTAATCAATAAAATAAAATACATTCACATTTAATTAATATAATAAAATTCAAATTTAATCAATAAAATTTAAATTTAATCAATAAAAGAAATTTAAATTTATTAAATAATATAACTCTCCTTCCAGTTAACTCGGGGCTACTGGGTTTTGCAACAACCATACCTCTGAGTGGTCTTTAGAACAGGGATGGGTTGCTCTTTTCACACCGGTTCGGGTGAACCAGATGTTAATTTTACATCTGGTTCAGTGAACCGGTAGTTACAACGACCGGCTGGTCCCACCCACCCCTCCCAGAAGTCTTCACGCGACTCGTTTTGGATCCCATGTGAAGGCTTGGGGAAGGTGAAAGACGGGCCTCCCGGAAGTTGGGGAAGGCCGGAAGTGGGCCTGTTTCCGGCTTCCAGAGAGTCTCCGGAGCCCGGGGAGGCCGTTTTTGCCCACCTGGAGGCTCAAAGGAAGCCTCTGGAGCCCAGGGAGGGAGAAAACACACACCCCATCGTGGTGCAGGAGGCCAACTAGGCCACACCCAGCCAGCAACCAGGCAGACAACTAATTGCTATGCTAATTTTGAAGCCCACCCCTGCTTTAGAGGCAGCCTCCACAGCCTGCATTGCAATGCCCCAACTGGTCAGGGAGGGGTTATTTGGGGTGGCCCCCTCTTCCCTACCTGCATGGGACGAGAGAACATGTTGGTCAGCACCTCCTTCCTTGCATCGCTGTATTGGTCATTCCCAAAAGTTTCATTCAGGCTTTTCTGGGAGAAAGAGAGAGAAACAGACACGGGAACTAGAAGTGGAGCAAACATTGCTTGGCAAGAAATGAATATCAAAAGTAAACAATATACATTTTACTCAAATAGATATTTGTGCAAGGAAACAACTAAGCTCAGGGAGCACCAAGGATGCACAATCGCCATCCTCCTCCCCCCCGCCTTCCTCTTTCTCCTTGCAAGACCAACTCCATTCCAGCACTGACCTAGCTGAGCCATGAAACATCTTCAAGAAAACCACCAAGCTCAGAGAGCAAAAAGGACCCCACAGTCCTCCCCCCCTCCCCCCTCCCTCTGCAAACTCCCTCTTTTCTAGCACTGATGATGTTATACAGATAAGCTCGGACAGCACCAAGGATCCCACAGTCGTTGTCCTCCTCCTCCTTCTCTTCCTCCTCCTGATCCCTCTGCAAACCCACTCCTTTCTAGCACTGATGATGTTATACAGCTAGGCAATGAAACATCTGCAAGAAACCATCCAAGCTCAGAGACCATCATTACAGAGCCGATTCCGTGGGGGGGAAAAAGTCTTCCAGACCTTGGCTCAATGCAGCAGGAGCCCATCTGAGGCGCCTCCTTGGAACCAGAAGCTTTTCTCCCCTCTGGCTCCTGCCATTTACTCACGTGCAAGGCGCCGGCACTGCTGCAGTCGATCTCCAGGCCCATCTGGTTGCAAAAGGCCATGAGGTCGTGGAGCATCTTGCTCTGCGGCGGGGGATGCCGGCGCAGGAGGGCTTGGGTGGGAAAGGAGCGGTAAATCTGATGGGCTACTGCCATGTTGGCCAGCAGCATAAATTCTTCCACCAGTCTGGAGCAAGACAAGGAAAAAGCGAAGACTGGGTGAGAGGCAGGAAGTAAGGCCAGGTGAAAAGATAAAGAGAGGAAGAGGGAAGGACAATCACGTATTTAGGTACTCCTTGACTTACAATCAGTGATAGGATTCAGCTGGTTCGCATCACTTTGGGAAAACCTGTCATGCCCTTGTCGGAGTCTGAATCTGAACAGCTGACAGGGAGCGGGAGTGTGAGTCCGTTGGCTGTGGAGGAAACTGGGGAAGGGCAAAGTCTGGCTGGGCAGAGCAGGGGAGAGGGAGAACAAGGGAGAGGGAGTTCAGAGAAAGACCCAGGCCCACCCCCTCTTCATCCTAGTGCACGTAGGGAGGAATGGAGAAGAGAGCAATGTGGGTGGCATGGCTTACGGGGGAGGAAAGGGTCCTGATTCCCTTCATTAGCTGCAGCTGGGAACACAGTGTTTAAAAAGGGAACCTATGGACCCTATAATCATGGGATCAAAATTTGCCCAACCACTGATTCCTATTTAGGACAGTCACAGTGTCCCAAGATCACGTGATTCCCCTTTTGTGACCTTCTTGACGAGCGAAGTCAAGGGGGCGAAAGCCAGATTTGCTTAACCACGAGTTCGCTGACTTATCCACTGCAACAATTCACTTTAACGACAGAGGCAAAAAAGGTCAGAAACGTGGCAAAACTCAATCACTTAACCGCAGACATGTTGGGCTCGATGGTGGGTAAGATGAGCTCTGATTGCATGGCGGGGAATGGAAGTCAGAGCAGAAGAACCTTCTTAGAAGAGAAGCGAAACATCTTCAAAGAAAAACAAGAAAGTCCAGCTGCCTCCTGAAAAAGCATCTTTGGGACAACCATTGACCTGGTTGACTGAGAATCTCCAGGGACATTCTCTGTTATATGTAAAGCTAGCCTAAAACCCGGCATTACCCAGGTATTTATTTATCTCAATCCTGTATTTAACAGGAAAATCCTGTAGTCAGGACTCACGTTGTTGTACTGTCTTTTGCGCAGCATCGCAATTCCTGTATTCCTCCACAAGAGGGAGCCCTGTGAATCTGTTACCATGGCAGAAGCCATTTTCAGGCACCCACGACGGGTGTTGGGGTTATCTTACTCCCACAGTATTTGTTTCCAGAGGGTAAGCCATCTGTGTACCAAGTTTGGTTGAAATTGCCCGAGATGCACACATGAAAAAAAATATCATAATGTATAAAATATAATAATAATATTCATAAAAGAAAAGATACTTTCGTCAAGATTCCTGATCTTTTATGAAAACTGAGAGCATATTCACCAATACAAATTCCTTTTGTGTCCAATCACACTTGGCCAATAAAGTATTCTATCTTCTATCTATTCCATAATTATATATATATATATATACAGAAGAAGAGGAAGAGGAGGAAGAAAAAGATGAAGATGAAGATGAAGAAGAGGAGGAGGAGGAGGAGTTGTTCTTAAAGCTGATACTATGCAATGGAACTACCACTGGGTGGCAGCGTTGTTCCCCATTTTGGACTTTCCTCTGTATGTGATCCCACAAAATTGGTCATATGAACCTGCTCAGGCTTCCAGCTGCATTAGGCGCTCCAAAGACAGATGGCAAAGAAGGAGGTGCCTTTATAGCTCATATTATGCTATAAGGTCCCCAACATTTTAGAGACCCCTGAGCCCATCTGGAAATTAGACAGCCTGTTGTGGGCGTTCTCACAAAACAAACAAGCAAACAAAGATGGCTGCCAAGAGGACACAGGGTGCCCAATTCACAAGTTCACTGCCGTCAGGGGTGAAATGGTCATTTAGAACAAAGTTTCTGGCAATTTTAAGATGAGTAGATTTCAATTCGCAGAATTCCTGAAGTAGGAACAGCCTATACCCCGGGAAGACAAGCCCGGAATCCCAAAAGATCTTGACAGACTTGAACAATGGGCCCTCTATCCAACAAAATGAAATTGAATGTGGAGAAAAGCAAAGTTTTACACCTGGTCAGAGAAGAAAAACCAAAGTTACAAATACAGATTAAGTGAAACCTGGCTCCAAAACAGTAACTGTAAGAGGGAGCTTGGAGTCCTAGTGGATGATCACTTAAATATGAGCCAGCCGTGTATGGCCGTGGCCAAAAAAGCGAATACAATGCTAGGTTGTATAAACAGGGGCATAGTTTCAAAATCAGGTGAAGTATTAGTACTGCTTTATAAAGACTCAGTAAGGCCTCATCTGGAATCCTTGCATCCAGTTTTGGTTACCACATTACAAAAAAATTGTTGAGACTTTGGAAAAAGTGCAAGGGAGAGCAACTAAGATGATTAAAGGCCTGGAGATTAAAACATATGAAGAAGGACTGGGTTTGAAGTTGGGTTTGGACAGTCGAGAGAAAAGAAAAACTAGGGGGGACATAACACTATTCCACTATTTGAGGGGCTAACAGAAAGAGGACAGGGGGAGTCAAATTATTATCCAAAGCACCTGAAGGCAGGACAAGAAGCAACAAATGGAAATGAAGCAACCCTAAGAATTAAGCAGAAATTTCCTAATAGTGAGGTCCATTAAAAATGGAAGAGCTTAATTAAGGCCTGGTCCCACTGGCCGATGGACGCAAAACGTATGCATAAAGGACACAGCAGACGAGCAAAAATTTCGAGGGGTGGCTCCATTCCGTTGTCACCCGCTCCAAAAAGTGGTGAAATTTGCCATCAACAGAACAAAAAAAACGGACGTGGGTTATGTAGTGGGATGTTAGCGGATGTCATAGGAAGCCTACGGGTGAAAGCGGATGACACCCCCCGAAGGGGTTACGGGAGATAATTTGCGAGCGGACGCATAGTTGGATGAAGCAGGATGCATCATCGTACGCCTAACAGGAAAGAAAGGGGATGCGGTGATGTATATCGGATGCAAACCGTTCACTGCACATCCTTTCTATTTCCGGCTACTAACGATGCTATAGACGATTCCATGTTACCTTTCTTTCCTCCCTCTTTCCGTTTTCAGCGAATGCAGCGGATGTGAGTTGCGAGGATGCCGCGAGGCATGCCGAGAGGATACCAGCGCGACATTTAACGGATGATAAACGGACATAGAACGTTTGTTGGCTCGTTGTCGTGGATTTACATCGCTACACGGCGGAAAAGTTCATCCGCTTCAAAAAGTTTTGTTGCAGCTCAAAAACTTCTTGCGCGGATGAAATTCTTCAGTGGACGGATCTCGAGGGCATAGAGCTATGAAACACGTATGCTCAATGAGTACACAACGGATGCCATAGCGTTTTCCAATGAATGGCAAGCTTTTTTTAACGTTTTACATCCTCTTTGCATCCGTAAGTGCAGTGGGAAAGGGCCTAACTCCAGAAGTTGTGTGTGCTTCATCACTGGAGGTTTTTAAGAAGAGATTGGATGGTCACTTGTCTGAAATTGTATAGGGTCTCCTGCTTGAGCAGGGGGTTGGACTAGATGACCTCCAAGGTCCCTTCAAGCTCTATTCTGATTGAAACACTATTCCAAGTTGTCTGTTTTACTTCCCCGTGTATTTTTATGTTTGTGCACATGCTGGGCCTTTTGCTCCATTAAGATAAAGGATTACTGGTGGAAAAAAAAATAGAGGACAGCATAGTTCATTAACTTTTATATGATGACTCAACTGATGATTGCATTTTGATGGCTTTAGTGCCCTTTATCACCTTATATTAAAATTCAGAATTGTAACATAAGAAAACATGATAAATATATTTGTGATAAACAAAAAAGAACAGCAGTTACTGGCTGAGCCACGTCATTCTCACCGAAACCGAGCTTAAGTAATTGAGAAAAATCATTCCTATCGAGTTCCACTACAAAGCCATGAATTCTTGGTTGATGAGGAGGTTGGGGAAGAACTGGAGCCAGTTCTGGAGCCTGGGGAAGGCTCTGATAGTTGCTCAATGTCGAACGCAGAGAAAGAGCCAGAGCCGTTCAGCATTTCCCAACCAGTGGAGAGGCAGTCAGGGATGAGTGAGGAGGAGGAGCAGGTGGAGCCTGTTCCAGTTGCGTGTATGCGCAGAGCTGTCAGGAGAGGTGAACAACAGAGGACAATGAGCCAGCTTGGGAAGCAAAACTGACTGATCCCTCCCTGGCTGGAGAATAAATAGGAGGAAAGAGGAATGGTTTGGTTATCGCAGACAACTGTTCGCATTGTTGGAAAGTTTATTCCTTGTGTGTTTTGTGCGACAAAGACTGCCTTGCCAGAACTGAAGTTTCTCTTATTTTTCTGACTTAATTTGCAGCCTCCAGGCTGGGCTGGAAACTCACCTTACATTTATCTTAACGAGCGGATAAGGACTATTGCTTCACTTAGCTCCTTGCAGGTCTCTTGCTTGGACTTTCTGTCAGTGAAGGCCATTAATTCCCAAGGTGTTAATAAAAAAGAGGGTTTCTTTGCGGGGAGTCTCCTTCTTGCTTCGGAGAAGGCCTGGTCGGAACAATTTTTAACTCCAGGGTGAGAGTTCTCCTCACCTCTGAACCACGTCAACCAACCCTGGTTCTTGCATTGACAGGATGCTTCTCCAACTCCGAGTAAGGAGATATTGCCGCCCCAAGCAATGAAGGATTATTAAATCATCCCCTGACTGCCTTTCCAGCTGGTGGACAGGAAGACAAACAGAAATAAATCCCATTGGATCACCAAAAAAGAAAAGCTGCCCCAGCAGGAGAAGAAAAAAATATCAAACAAGGAAGTGAAATATATTTTGCATCCTCCTTTTGGTAATATTCATTGAGTGGAAGCTCCTGGCTGCTTATTAATATTATTAACAAATATTCATCGATTAAACACAAGGCAGAGCAACCTGCAGGTTTGCCAAGGCTCCTGCAATGGTTCCTTCAGACCAGAATCAAAAGGCCGACACACAGCCTGCACCTACAGGTAAATCGACTTTGGAGCAATTGTCACACTTAACGACCATCACAGCATTCCCCACGGTTACGGGATGAAAATTCTGACGCTTGGACTCTGGCTCGTATTTATGACGATTGCAGGGTCACATGATCTTCTTTTGTGACCTTCAAAACAAGCTGCGTTCAATGGGGGCAGCCAGATTCGCTTTAATGACCGTCTTACTAACTTAACAAATGCAGTGATTCGCTTAACAACTGGGTCAAGAAAGGTGGGGCAAAATTCACTTAACCAGCGTCTTGCTTGGCGACATAAATTTTGGTACCGGTATCATATAATCCCCTTTCGCAACCTTCTGAGTTCAAGGCACGAAAGCCAGCTGGGTGACT